>DWNE01009002.1:0-11179 GCA_018249875.1 Cecropterus toxeus | reverse complement strand
AATCGGTGAACATACATAAAAAAAAATACATACAGTCGAACGTATAACCTCCTCCTTTTCGAAGTCGGTTAAAAAATATATATATCTATGTATTCCTGTACGGTGAGGATGTGTATTTTCCAAGCGTAAAACAAAATTCAATGTCTAAGCAAAATAAAAATTCGTTAGTAATAATGAATCACTTCACTAACCGTGATAATTTGTCAGTAAGTTAAAATTATAAAAGTCCCATATTAAAATCAGGCGCATTTGATGAAAATTTGCTTTGATCGAAATGCAATTCCAAAAAGTAATTAACCTTGAAGACCCATGCTGATGCATGATGATACAATTGCGAAAGATTTCGGATTATGTGTACTACTTTTTGTGACTGGTGGCGGGGGATATGATCTTTGATCCATATTATATTTAAACATACTACAACGTTTTAGATTCGCGAGACCTACTAAACTTTCAACGATCCAGACCTGCCTTGTAATTTCATTAGTAACAATAGGAAGTTTTTCTGAGCAAATGCAGAGGGCGAGAATTGGTAAAGTTTGTAGTTGTTCAACAATTCCCCTCCGAGATACATACTTTAAGAATTCTTCAACGCTCACCCGCCCCTCAAGTGCTCTGTTTATGTTACACGCTCATCTTTTCATGTTTGCCTCTCTCTTTCGAAGCTCCAGTATGTTATTGATAGAATTAGTGATAACCTATTACATTACATTACTATTTACAAACTATAAAACTTCAGGAAACACATAAGTATTTCCTGAACTTTTATAGTTTGTAAATAGTTATGACATAGAAGATTAAGAAATAGTCTTAATATACAAGAGTTAATTTTTATTTCCGTGTCTTAACAAATGTAATTATTTTCTTTTGAAAAACATCTTGAAGAAAACTGCTTTTGAATATCACTTACCAAGATATAGTTAGACGCTGCGATAAGCAGTGACTACGATTGATTGTACCTGTACCCTTATAAATGCTTCTGTAGGCATTTCAGCCGCACCTATCAGACAGAAACACAACAGCTCAAAATAACTGTGGCTGTACTGTTTTCCCATTCAAATTCTACACCAAACATTTTTCTTGGGAAAGTTGTATAACACCTGAAAAGAGCGATAAAAAGTTTTCACGGTCCCGACACAAACCAAGATTTATTTTTTATCAACGTTCTACATTTATAGATCGTTGTAATTCATGACCTGACTTTACGAACACTTTATTGTGATTAATCTCATCTCTTCATACGGTAAGAGCCCATTTAATGCTCAGATGTGATTACATTTTGGGTATTACTTTTGATGAATACTTACACACATTTTGCTATAGTCATAAATGTTGCGAACATTCTAACGTATTGCGTACTTAATATGGCTCATTTAACCGTTCTTAGTTAAAGTTATTTTTCGTTACTTTTGTAGAAATAATCTCATTCCCCTAAACAATAAGTTAGCGTACTTTTGTTAACATATCTGCTTTACCTTATCCTACAAATCTGTTATTTTTATCACGTAATAGAATCATGTTACAAGCCGTCGGAAATTCTACCATCTCCAACCTCAAAAGATACATAAATATCAGAAAAAAATCTTTTACAGCTCTCTCGTCAGACATGAATCAGATGTAACAAAACTAAAATCAGAGATTTACTGTTTAGCAAACAATGTCTTCAGAAGACGGCATCTTCAGTTCATTGGATGTGCTCAGTCAACTAAGCTCTCGCATCGGAATGATTTCACATAAACTGAAATACAGGTGTTTGAAATGTGAACACTCTCCGAAAATAGGACAGGAACACAAAGGAATTTCATTGCATTGTTTTGGCTGGGAAGTTATGCTTGGTATAAACTGTAGCTATTCGATACGTGCAGACCAGGTGTGAACTGGCAGTACAAACGGAATAAAACAAGATAAATCACAGGATGGGTTTATTATCACGTCTTGGTGTGTGTGTAACATTGAAATTATATGTACATATTTATGGTATAGTTCGGCAAAACTAATATTTTCAATACAAAGAAATAATTTTGGAACATAGAACGTATGTATTTCTTTCTCGAAGTTGGTAAACTATGTAGTAACATCGTTAAAAACTTTAAGACAAAAAACTCGACTGCTAAAAACGCTTTTTTTTTGTTCATAATGATATATGTTAAATATAACGTTTATATGAGTTTTCTATCAAAATAGTCAAGTAAAAGTATAACAATATACATATTATGTATGTATATTTTATTTTTTATTTTATCAATATGTGTTATATATTTGAGATCGGTTTATTTACTACCTTTGGTACCCATATTGTTGTAATAATATAAAATAATCGCAATTCCCCCCCTTTCCTTGCCCCATTTTCCTCTATATATATATATATATATATATATTTCCAGAAGCCATGTTCAAAAAATATAGCCTAAAGAAATGAACATACGTACAAACAAACATACTTGCCAGGTGGTAGTACCAATGTAGTTCGACCGGGAAAGTACCACTGCCACACCTATTTATAGCGTAAAGCAGTTCTTGCGTTTCGGTAGAAGGGTGTGGTTGTCGGCTTATATGAAGTTGCTTACAAATGTCCAGGGGCGGCAGTAACCGCTTACCATCAGGTGGGCTGCTTGCTCGTTTGCTACTTCATATTTATAAAAAAAGACATACATGCCCTCAAAAAACATTACCCTCCTTCTGACGCAGTTGGGTAAAAACAGACTTAGCGGTATCATAAACATGTCGTTTATATATTTTACGATAACTTATGTCATTATTGTTAAACTTTACTCGTTACGCGATTATATCGTGATCCCGATAGCAATAAGGTATTTTGGCAATTACCGCTGGAGTTACCGAGTGAAGCGAATTCTCGAGCAGTAAATCCGGCGCTTTGTCATGCAAATCACACCTGCGGAGAAGTTTCATAGCGACTCCTTTGTCGCGTATGTCTCGCCTCATTCAATTGATATTTCATTTATATATTTATATCGAATATTAGCTTTATTTTTGTTCTAGGTTGTGGTTGCCACACTTCATGAATAGAAGCAAAATTTGGCATGAAATTAATTTGTACTCACCAAAGTCATAAACGAAAAACTTGATAGCAAGTAATGGCTGTAAACAACTCTCTGCTCTGCGGGCTCAGCAGGGCTTTATTAATCTTGGCGTAAGTTTTACGATAAGTCTGCTTTGCGCTTATCCAGTTACAATTACTTCACTTGAATGAATGTGGCAGAAATGATGAGTATGGAAATATTGATGTTACAAATATATATTCTTATTTTTTTAATTTATTAGGTGTGTAAAATATTAAACGGGAATCAACATATTTCAAGGGAAATAGGTCTGTTATTTATGTCTAAGCGGTTAAATGTATTGTAAAACAACAATGGACACCATTCGGATATTGTATTTATTATCAAAATGTTAACAGCTATATTCCAAAAGCAATAATAACGAGATATATTCAGTCGCTATATTAATTGAATTGATTTATTTCGTATCGTCAATTAATACCACGTGAAACTGTTTCCGTTGTAGGTATACCATATCTGTACTAATAAAATTTTGTATCAATATAAAAGTGAGTTTATAAAATAAATATTAGATTTATTTGCAGTCTCGCACATCGTGTTCCCCCGAGGCGGCCGCGGACCACACACGTAATGTTTTTACACAAACCCGATTCATTCTAAATATATTTTTGTAACCTTTTTTTTTACTGTTTGCAGTTCACTCGTGGGCGATTATAGGCGGAAGCTCATTATTGACTGCCATGAGTAGGTATTGGCAAATCACGTGGTAATCATGATTCATATAAAATAACTGGTACGAGATATTTAAAAACATTATATAAGTATTAATTTTAATAAATACTACGTTAAATTTTTTTAAACTTATGCCAGGAATATATCTTGTATTGATTAATAAAATATGTATATTATACATATTTTATTAATCAATTTTCCATTGGAAATGCTTGAGAAAATCACTATACATATATGTCACAGGACAAATAGGCAAAGTTAACATTAAAGTGCTCGCCTGACCGTCTCAACGTTGTTTAAGCTTTAATCTGTCAGTAGTGTGATAAAGCGATTGCGATCTCGTTTATCAATATCGCAGCTGACGGCGGTCGCTGCCTTATACCACTGATGTGTGGCATCACTGCCGAGCAACGATAAGATAGATTGTTAATAAATTGTTGAGATGAAAATTCTATTGTGACCGTTTACGCTATTACAGTGAGGTGGCCATTGATATTTAATTTAGTTTCCACAAGAATTTTGTTTAAAACCTACTATATCTAAATATGAAGCAAATAAACGGCCTAAATTAGCTTAGAATTGAGATTTCATTGTTGTTACCTAAGATCGATAAGTGACGCAACTTTGATACCTATTTTGACTCTTCGATAGTCTTGATTTTCCACTGTAGTAAATAATGTAATCTATTATACAAATACAATTGCGTCCAAAGGAAGAAAGAACAAACATATAATATCTTTTATAGTATCTTTTTGTGATTTTTACTTACCAGTAAATTATTTTTAATTGTTTTCTTCCCTTTTATAATAATTTATTACAATTTGTATTTTGCTTTGATTAATCTCTTCAAGCTAAATGGTATTTTTTTACAGGATTATCTCCTACAGTCTATCACTGCACAGTCAAACAAGAAAATTGAGAATATTCAAGAAGACTTTCATGATTTATGCTTTAATAATAAATGGCCAATACCATACGAGTATGCAGTCCATGTGAGTTGAAAGTCCTATTGACGATGTAAAGGAACACAAAGATAGAACTCGACGTCGAGGTAAAACTTAGGTTAAAAACAGGTACGTTGATCTGTGTTGGATCTTCATGGCTACGTTTATAAAGTTCATTTAGCGTTTTGGCACATATAGATCTCCCGCCAGGTTATTTGATGGCGGTGTATTCTCACTTTGACTTCAATGTACCTAATAAACAAACAATGAGTGCCTAACCCGAGTACCCGCTACATACAAATAAATAACAAATAAATGTATCAATTCCGTAATAATATCAGTCTAATATCCTATTAGGATTTTCACGGAAAATTCATAGAGATAACAGAAACTGAACTGTATTGTTAGCTCCTATCCAATGTAGCAGGAATGCTGCGATCCAATGTTAAGGCCAATACCCTAACAAACGAAAAGCTGGCCTTATCAAATCAGTGCCTGCCTGGAGCGTCCTCTGCGCTCGCTCGCTAATGCCGTCAAAGCGAGCGCGCCGGTATTACGATACAGACATCAAACACCACTTTCCTTTCGTCGATTGAAAATTGCTTTGAATGGAGGAATTGAAAGAAGACTTACATATTTATCTGAAAATGCTTCCAGTAGGTGCGAATGAAATCCACGATGAAAGGTTAACAAGTTCCTTGGAATCCAATACAAATGGAGTACTGAACTTGATTTTTCTCTGTTAAATCGGTTTTTCTTATTATTTTGACTGTAAAGCGTGATGCCTTCCGATCAAAATGATATTTGTATTATTGATAACACTATCTTCTGTGTATTGATGGGTAAAACTTACATAGGTACGTGTATAGTTTATAATTTATATTGAAAAGGATCAATGACGAAGAGTAACATTTTTTATTAATGTGTTTTATTTATAGCCTTAAATTGTAGTACAAATTTCTTCAAGAGACAATCACATCAATTTCGACATCGGCACACAATTTGTTTCTCTCCTATATCATTTCATAAATTTACAATATTGAAGAGTAGTGAGTAAAAAAATGGTGTTGTTGTTGCATAAATATTATTAATATGTCACTTGTTAATAATATTTTAGTAGTAGTATATAACGATAAGACAGACGGGCTACCTGATGAAAAGTAGCCGCCGTCGTCTATGGATATATGTATTGAAATCCAATTTTACAAAGGATCTGGATCGAGAAAATCATGTTGGATATAAGAAATGGCTAAAGTTGTTTACATTTATATCGTTATATGTAAGTTCAACCATTGAAATATAATTATCATTCCATACGTCTTCACTCGAAATGTAAATTAAAATCTGTAATGTTAAGCTAAGCATCATTTTTATTTTAATAAAAGAAAAATGAATATAAAGTCTCATTTGGTATTCAAATTTTGGTAACATCAATGTTTCATAACATCACGTCAGGTATCAAGATGATTATGCTAAGTGTGAAAGCGACTCATATATCGTGGACGCGATGTGTTATGAATGAGCTCATTTAAGTAAAAACTTGCAAATGTTTTGATTTATTTAAAAACCGATAATTTAAGTTACAATTAAGTTTTTACCGTAGAAAAACCGTTTACGGTTCGTTTCCGGAAGCACCACCACTATTATTTCTGTCTAATAAAATTGTGATGCGAAGTTGCGTTCTAGTATGTAGACATACTTATCCGAGGCATTCCAAATTAGTCCTCAGAGCAACGCTTGTGGTTATCCTCAGGTAAGACTCTGATCTTCTTTGGAGTTGATTACAGAATATGCTTTCACTCTGCTTGAGGGCACTAGGATTAGGGAAAATCTTTAATAATATATTTCACTTAAATTCTGAGCGTTACAATTTATATAATGCATTTAATTCATTTTGCATTCTATGTGTATGTTTACATAAAATCTCGTTTTAACTATTTATATAATTTAACTGTATATAGAGTTGATGATTAAAAAAAAGTTTGAAGTAAACTATATCTAATTGTTGTTAATTTACTTACACAAACTATTATTATAAATAGCCCACTGAATGTAACTGTATGTTTCGATGCAGATGTTCAATGTGCCCACGTGTACGTACATATACCCATGTATATATTTTTAAAGTGGAAACACTACTAGTTTATATCTGTATTGCTCCGTAATGTCCGTTCCCTTTGACAAAAAACAAAAAACTATCGTTAACATCACGTGTAGCGATGCCTCTCAATTTGCAATTCGTAAAGTTACTTAGATGAATGCTTTTCAAAGAGATAAAACATTTAGATGAAAACGGCGAGCTTTTAGCAATATCAAACAATTCTCTATTTTTAGAGTTCTGCTCCCAAAGGGTAAAAACGAGACCGTATTACTAAGCCTCCGACGACCGTCGTACACAGCGCTATATTATGTACCTTAATGGATAGATACTTGACTTTTTTACAGTATCACATGAGTGTGTATCACAACGACCGCTGTAATAATAGAAATATGCTATTAATATTATACAGCTAAAGAGTTCGTTTGTTTGGTTGAACGCGCTTGTCCCAGGATTTGAATTGAAAAATTGTTTTTTGTTGAATAGTCCATTTATTGAGGTAGGTTATATCACATGTTTGTTTGTTTTTTTTATGTAGTAGCCGGATGAACAGATAGATAAAACAAATGGTCGATTTTAAAGTATAAACTGCTATTTATACCACGTTTTTTCATTTTATACATTTTATAAAGATACAAGGAAATGAAATCTTCGTAGAGGGTATGACTTTCAACGTTTTAATTTAGTATTATAATTATTGAAGTGTTGTATATCTTCATCATCATGATGTGCAACAATGTGTTATAGAACGTCTCGTCATCAACCATTTTTATGCAGAGCGGTGGCTACACCTACACGACTACGTTTGAATATAATATCTTTTGAAAATTGGCAATATTAGAAAGAGCTTCAGTAATGCCTGTCGTAACACATATGGGATAATTCCCAGAGAGTTCTAGGTTTAATCTCTAACGGAAACAAATACTAGACTAGAATAAATGACTCACTACTATGATTTCACCGACTTATGTCAGGGACATAATTCATGCAAGCATTTGTCTTGTCTGAAATATATTTTTGTTCAAACCACAGTATAGGATGTATGCCAAAAAAATAAACAAATACATTTTCCAGCCACAAAACTAGAACCGCAGCTACGCATTTCTACGCTATATTTTTATACTCGAGATTTATCAGACAGCAAACTGCAGGATAATGTTTGTGCGCGGAATGTGGGATCTACGGTAATAGCGCTGAGGTCTCTTTTACATTGCCTCTGGTCAATCTATACTTACCTCAAGCTACATTTACAGGTGGTAAAACCAATGTAGTTTTACCAGGAAGGTACCACCGCCACACCTATTTCTAACCTTTAATATTTATCTCAGTATAATTTATAAAATATTTGCAAGTAATTTCTTAGGCTTGGGTTTAGGTAAAGTTCTACATATTGAAGGTTGACTTTACGTTAGTATTAACGATTATGCTTTCGTGTGTATTTATATTTATAAAGGAAAATTTATTATTATCATTTAAATAATACGAATATAAGTACATCATCACTAAAAGCGTGAATAAAATGTTTTACAAAAAATAAGACCGGCTTCTATGCCACTTAAAAGTAAAAAATAAAATAAATAGTTATATGTTAGTTTAGTAGTTACCCAGTAAATAGTACATATGTGGTTTGCGTATCATGAGCCAGCGAAATATGTTGAGCGCCAACATTGGGACTATGTACCTACTGTGTATATTTAAACCAACATAATTATATTTTAAGTATATTTTACCATTTGTGGCATAGAAGTGGGTCACATATTACCATTTTTTTGTATTTGGAATCGAACACATTACGTTAAGTTATTATGTTGTTATGTTGATTTTGCTTTTATACTATTGTATATTTGTGTGTGATAACCTTCTACGGCTCAGTGATTTGACGTGAAGATGGACTTCGCGAAGTACTTAGCGGTAGAGTGCACGGCAAATGGCTCTCAAAATTTAGTTTTATAGTCACATGTATTGATTATTCGTGTCATTGGGGGGAAAAAATGCGTGGGTTATATGAACTGTGGTTATATATATTCTGTAAAAGATGTTATTCATTTCGTACATAAACATATTAATCTACATTGGAGCCACGTGTTTCTATTCTTAACGATTGGATTGATAACTTAGGTCCTGGTCTTTGTAAATATAATTCATGTATTTTTGTGTGTCCTATCTATATCATGAACTGAAATAGCTTTCTTAATCCAACGTTTCTTTTTCTCCACGAACGTGTTTTCTCAGTTGGCAAGTGACCCATCATTCAATATAATTTCTAATGAGGTGTACCCAAAACTATTATTAATGAGTTTGGTAAGCCGCTTTCCGTGTGTCACGCAATAATAACACGCAAAGGTCAGTCGCGCGTCTCGGCGGTGTGATAAACATTTCAGCACTCACTGCCCATCGATTATAAACATAAGTATTTAATGTTTTATGGATGTTCATTTTTTACAACAATGTTTTAATTTAATTAGCCCCATAATATCCTTTTAAGTTTTGCAATTACTATGATATGTCTATATTGCTTATATGCCGGCCTTAAAATAATTTAACATTTATTATGCGAACATTACAGCACGGCTGACCGCTGATTCGGTACCATTTATTAAGTTGTTGGAAGATTAAGTGATAAAATAGTGGTTTACGTGACGGTCAAAATTGATCCGCAACCGCTCTAAACGACAACGGCCTTAGGAACTCTTTAGTAGCTTAAGCAAAACAACGTGGTTTAAGTAACTTTCTCCCAAGCGGTAATAGCTAATAGGCAGATCTAATATCAACTTTTAAAGCGCTAGAATGAAAGTGTGGTTAATTAAAACTCAACTCCCGCAGGTTTGCTCCTGCGGGCGTTGAGCCGGTGACTCGGCGGCGCGGCGCCGGCTTATGAGCAAACTGTTATTAACTCACCGGCTCTCATTAAAGCATTAGAGCTTTGTTAGCATGAATAGCTTTCATATTTATCTTGCAGCATGTTTTGCTGCAGTATACTGCTGCAAATACGAGTCACAAATTCGGAAGCACTTAGTTACTTAGTTATGAAGAGATAACGGTGAGATGGTCTAAACTCTAAAACATTCTCATTCTGAAATGAAAATATGAATACATATTTATGATTATTTTATGTTTGGCGTTTGGCAGAGTGTAGACATATTTTGTTTATTTATTATGATGTCCGAAAAAAAAAATATTTCAATATTCTAATTATATATTTAGAAATGATGTCGATAAGATTATTTTAAGAAGACTGAAGTATGAAATACATTGTTTTCCGTAATAAACTAAACATAGTCTGTATTGGGCTATAAATTAGTCAACGAGGCGCAATATTTAGACGCGACGTCACACGTCGCTCATATTTCAAGCGTTCCGGCTGCTACCGGCGGCGATGTGTTTACAGTTCTACGCCGACCGTATCATACGCCCACTATAAACCAGAAGACATGCTCCTATGCTCGGATATAAGGATCCTCAAACATTAATACGATTTATAAGAGAAAGTATACCAGAGAGGCTTTTATATATGAAATTGGGCTCAGTTTCATTTATTATTAGCGATATTGGAACATTGATTCCATTAAGGAATCTTGCGTTCCAAGCCTATACGGGTACCGGCGGGATTTGGCAAATAAACGTGGAATCCAATGTAATTTGTTGCGATGTAATCTCTAGCTCTGCTCGGGTATTACATCACTACTAACAAGCTTTTGGTTTATCCATTTTCTTAAGTATTACAGATACGATAACACTAGAAGAAGGGTATCTAATATATCGGGTTAAATTATAATCTTGCTTGATTGGTGTGGTGGAACTGCTGATACGAGGTATTCCAATATATTTTGAGGTCAACTAGATGTTCGATTGTTGATTCTTCTACATAAATATGGATGTGTAAATGGACCAATTTAAAAGAAGTAATGCTCGCTGGCTCCGTATGTACTCGTATTTATATTACTTACATACTGTTACATTGTCATAAACAAAGCACTTCAATGCTGCGGTAACTTATTGACTAGTCCTCTCAAACTATTGTATATGAGTCATTTATTCAAAGAGCGATGATCATCAGTTGATGAATTTGACCAAAACTAGATATTCTGTCTCAATTACAACAAAAATACTCTGAAATTCACCGAGGAAGTTATGACATCAATTATAATAATCTTAAAACAGTTAAAACTATTTAGATTTAAACAGTTAACTGTACTACACTTCCGATCCGGCGGTTGTGTAAGAAAATATTGTAACTGACAATTTGTAAGTGCCCCCGTAGGCCTATGCAAAATAAATAGCATTTCATATTACTTAAAAACACGCTTACTACACTCATAGCCCCACAGTAGGATTTTCTACTGTGTCGTGGGTGCCATGGACACACAAAGACGAATACACAAACA
>DWNE01009001.1:0-11179 GCA_018249875.1 Cecropterus toxeus | reverse complement strand
ACATATCTATTACCCCTTCTGATTATTACTTTAATGCTTTATTGTTATTTTACTCTGAGTGGAGATAATTATTAAAGGGGTTCTAGGTAATTTTGAATATTGAAGGTACGCGGATTCGTAAGTTTAAGAAACCTTCCATTTAAGAACTCGCTTGCCTTTTAGCTAGATTTTTTAAAAAGATTGAGCAAAGGAGTATGCAGTCCATGGTGGCCGATGGTAAGTTGTAACTGTCGCACATGGACATCTGTAAGCAACTTCGTACAGAACAGAGATTCTATATCAAGTCAATCACACATAAAAGCCGGCACTGCATACCTAAATCTTCTATAAAAAGAAAATTCTGAAATAGATCTCAAAAAATCTAGAGACATTAACCTAAACTCATCTCCAAGAGACTCATCGTTCAGGAACTTCCCATCTTGATAATTTCAAGAACGCAAACACTAAACCTACTTTGAAACAATGCCGAAGTCCTAACTCTGACATTCTTTTCAGGTTATGTACTGCCCGCCGCCCTACACCGACGGCATGTCTGGCCGACCGCAGCCCACGAAGACCACTCGAACCGGCAACGGCAACTCCTGCCACGACATAGTTTGAGACTCGCTCCGTCGGACGCGCGTCCCTTCGGAAGCCACTGTTGTGTAGGCAGTTGCTTGACGCGCGTCTGACATGTTGTATATACACTTGTATTATACAACCCGCTACACAATTTAAATCGGATACGCAAGTATAATTAATGTGATTTAAATGAGATTGAAAATATTACATCGCGATTTAATCCTCGAATAAAATATTATAATGTATTATTTGTTTGCGTATTAATCGTATCAGATTGCAACGTGTTTAATAAATTATGGTCTTGTATGATATTGCTTATTTAAAACGTTTATTTTGTTGTAAATGAGTTATGAAAGTAATATTTAATGGTCAGGTTTAATGCGGAAGTATTTTATTATAACAGATAGCATCCATCATAAAGTTTTGATATTATCTGCTTTATTAGCATTAAAATGGAATAATTGCTCTTCATTTGAATTGTAAATAAGTTAATCGATCACGTTTGTAGTAGTAGATTACAATAATTGTATACGTAGCTATTAATGTATAATAACTTAATATGTATAACGAAAAAACATACGACATATACATAACGACAAAATATATTTACAGTACGTAATTACTTGTATAATACTTTTTGTATAAATAAGTTAGTGTTGCCTCTTCGTAGAAATAAACAAACTATTTAAATAGTAAGCAAATGTAATGTAAATATAAGCATTAGAGGCGAATGTTACAGCGTTTTAAATGTAAGTAAATGTAAATAGATCCATTTTTGCAAAGCTTTAAGCTATTGTCTAAATGTAAAAACTCATTTGCTTTCATATTTTTGAGCCCAAATACGAGAGCAAATGATTTGTAGAAAGAATAGTTATTATATGATATTATACATTATACAATCGAGTGTATATTTACTTAGATCTTAAATGAAAGTTATTGATGTTTTAAATATATTAGATTTCTAGATACGTAGAATATACATCGAAATTCAAGTGTTTGTATCTGA
Organism: Cecropterus toxeus; assembly: GCA_018249875.1. NCBI lineage: Eukaryota > Metazoa > Arthropoda > Insecta > Lepidoptera > Hesperiidae > Cecropterus > Cecropterus toxeus. The sequence goes on along the minus strand of DWNE01009001.1, from coordinate 9,612 downwards.
AATATATTTAAAAATATTGTAGACTTCGCTTACGTAGATAAATATAACTGTTCAAAGTAGTTTTTATAAAATAAAAACTAAATTTTAATAATAAGTGATTATCTTTTTGTGATTCGTTTTATTGCGTAAATTTAATGCAATGTTATAAATATAAATATATTTAAAATATATATGCACTGTATATTGTATTGAATTTTAATATGATTTTGTATATATTCAATTTGAATCCAGTCATATTTCTAAAATAAATCAAATTTAAGTTTCAATATTAAATTTATATTAGAACTCTCATTAATTTTTTGAATTAGGATGTCATAATAAGTGAAAAAATATTATTTACTCGTTAATAATTATAATTCAATACCCAAAGTTATTAAAAATAATAGCTTTAATTCATTGTAAAACACTTGTTATTAAATTTTTACAGTATAACTTGATTAATTAAACTGTTATTGTAAATGCACTTTGTCTATATGAATGTCTTGTTTCATTGCTTACTGTGAATTATTTTGAATACAAATATAATAATTTTAAAAATATTTTGTTTCATTAAATACATATAACCGCGTGGTTGAGCGGTCATAATACCGATCTGACGCGCAGTGGGTCCCGGGTTCGATCCCCGGCCAGACAAACATTTGAATGATGAGTTTAGATTTCTGTTCTGGATCTGGGTGTTTGTGTATTCGTCTTTGTGTGTCCATAGCACCCAGGACACAGGAGAAAATCCTAGTGTAGTGTTATGAGTGTAGAAAGCGTCTTTTTAAAATAAAGAAAAAAAGTTAGGCCATACAGCAGGTATTAAGGCAACAAGTCCCTTTTAGTTTAACTCCAAAAGCACTGTGGACACGTACATGGTACACGTAAACGTATCTGGGGATGATTACAGATGTCCACGGACGACAGTGGCCACTAACCATCAGATGGACTGCATGTTCGTTTGACACCTTTAATATATGTGTGCACGACAGATTTACCTTAACTTTATAAATTGCCTAAAAACTATGTAATTTGTCGAAATATATATGTGCGAGGACAACGGCAGAGCAAGTGTACTGGTCTGTGGCATCGCGATCGCGACGCTGCATTGCTACAGCGCCCCGCCCCCTTCGTGTGCCCACAAGGACTCACTGATGAACCGCCAACGAAGACACTGCGCTTATCCTGCCGCCCCCCGCGCCGCTGTTTATATCAAAATTAATCGTTTTTGTTCGAAATCCCATCAACCAGCAGCCTATACGCAACAATATGTAAAGTTGGAATATTAATTAAAGCCGTTTACAGACAAATACAATTTTAAAAATTTAAACAATTTTAGTCACAACTATCGAACTAACCTATAACTAACCGAGTCGATTGCGTGTTTTCGATCAAATAACAAGATTAACATAACACAGCGTTGTAATTTCCTGTTATTTCTCATTATCGCATTATTTCTCGTTATTTGTACATGATTAAACGAGATATGCGATTTGGGAATATGTTTATGCAAATAAGCTTAAGGCCAAGCTACATTTAGAATCCACTGTGTAATGTAATAACGTTAGAATTACGGAAATATTTGAATACTAAGTCCAGATATGGTACAGTATGTAAAACAATAAATAAAATTATTAATACAATAATTAATAATATGTATGTATAATTGTATATACATATATATATGGTCTATTTACTAACTTTCATTTGAGATCCAAATTGTCGCGTTAATAAAAAAATATATAGCCTATGTCACTCTGCATACAGAGATGATTCTAATGATATGTCATACTTACAATCCGTCAAGCCTGTTCTGTACTGGGCTGTACAAGTGTACATACATACGCTCAAAAAACATTACTCTTCTTCTAACGCGATATTTCAGATTAGCGGAATATAGACATGAATGAGTCTATGATAAATATATTTGCACTCATAGTAATTCAAACAGACGAAAATTAGAGGCTTTAAAACAAAGGCTATCAAAAGCCAGTTAAAATTTAGCCAGGCGGCCAATTTGTACAATTTCTGAATTGTTATAATCCCTTTTGTAGCAGCGTTTCAATATTTAATAACGCTTCGTTTATCTTAGAGTAAGGGAGAATTTATTAGATTTTTTAGTCTATTAATTTTTTTTCAAGACTGCTTTTCGAGTTACATTTCTAGATTTTTTTAACGATTTTTAGATGTTTATGTTTGTAGATATCTAAAATGTTTGAAAAGAAATGTCTTTTTGGTCTAGGAGGCACGGAGGCACTTACAAATTGTCTGTTCCAATATTTTTTATTACAACCGGATTGGAACACGACCTCAGCTGAGTAGATCTAAAAATAAAATGATCGAGTTTGTCTTTTTTGTTTGTAATAAATTCATACAAATTTATATTTGGTTATTGTTATTTATTTCTTTTCAGAAATAACATCCAGTATCTTGCCTTACAATTTACTAAACAAGATGCTTGTTTGGCAATTCAGTTTGGTTTTTTTTATCAGTTGAATAGTAAGTGTAAGTACGTAAATGTCACGATATCAAGTCATTCCCCTTTCCTATTTAAAGGAGCGATATTCAAAAATATATGTATGTCGCTCTAGAAACTAAGATGATTCCAATGATATGATATATGGTAGAAAGTCAAAGGCATGGACAATAGACGTACGCTAGAAAAAAATCACCCTCTTTCTGCCGTAGTCGGATAAAAACCACTGCTGGACTTTTTGCATAGAAAATTTAACCGTGATCAACTTACCCGCAAGTATAGATGACTAAACAACAACAACAAGACGGTACTTCCTACTGAATCGAATACTTAGTCACACTATCACACTAATATTATAAACGCCAAAGTTTGTGAGCGTGTACGTTTGTTATTTCTTGAAGTCTAAACAGCTGGAGCAATTTTAATAAAATTTAGTATGGAGTTAGCTGACACCCTGGATTGTTACATAGGCTACGTTTTACAGCGTGAAAATATCTTATTCCCATGGGAAAATCGATGAAAGTGATTTCGAGGATAATGTATAACTTTGTACAAAACTTTTGAAGCAAAATGTGAATATATGATTTTAAGCTGATATTATCGCGGAATTGATACATTTAAATATGTTACGGATACTCACGATATGCGATTTTTGAATTTCTTTTTGGCAGATATGGCAGTTACATTGATCGTGATCACGGCGAAACTATGAACGTGAATATTTTTTTATTTTTATTGTTAATCCACATTATTTTTGCTAATAACGCGGGTATCACCGCGAGGCACAGCTAGTCAGAAATAATTGCTATTCTAAGCTTGACACAGACGGCACACATTACTAAAATAGTGCATAAATTAACAGTTTAACACGGTCCTAATTAAACACTAACATTTGCAGACTCGCAAATTTGCACAGTTAATTAAATATGTGGGCGGAACAAGGGAGAATGTCTTTCTTGAACAATAGGTTTAGTACAATGTAAAAATCAGGTTAAAACTCTACGCTTTGAAGCTATTCAGCTACCAAGAGCTGAGTAGCTTTGTTTTTAAAGACTAGTGTTTTTTGTAGAAATAACAACGGAGCAAACTTTGACGACCCGTGTGGCCGAACGGTCACCATACCAGACCTGACACGCAGTGGGCTCCAAGTTCGATCCCCGGCCAGACAGACATCCCAATGATGAGTTTAGATTTTGTTCTGCGTATGGGTGTTTGTGAATTAATCTTTGTGTGTCCATGTTACCCACGACACAGGAGAAAATCCTTATGTGGAGCTGTGAGTTTAGAAAGCGTTAAATCGTTAAGCTGTCCATCTGGGGGTTAGTGGTGCAGACACGTGGAATTTTTAAAGGATGAAGTAGCAAACGAGCATGCAGTCGACCTGACTCAAAGTGGTCTACCGTTCATGGACATCTGTAAGCAATTACATATTAAACAGGGGTTCTATTTGAAGTCGAACACGTGCGTTGCCACTTCCGATACTAAATTGGTCGCCTCATATATAAGTGAGACGGCAACGACACCCTTACACGAAACGCAAGAATTGCTTCACGCTACAAATAGGTGTAGCGTTGGTACTTCCTCAGTAGAACTACATGGGTTCCACCATCTTGTAGATGGTGGTTACAATTTAAACCATGTAACCAACTACCTATCTGAGGATATTGCAAAAGTTTTACTATATTTTTCAAACAAATATCTCAAGACCCACACAACAATACAACGTATAATCGTACGCCGGTAGTGTCAACACATTCAAACTATAAAGAGCTTAACTAAATTTTAGTCAGAATTGTGACATGTCAGCAACGAAACTAAATATCACATAAATCAACAAAGTAACGAACGCTCCTAATTTCAGAAACGTTTCCAGGGGTTGCATCACAAATTAACATTTCACAGTTAATTAAATATGAGGGAACAATGAACAATGTCTTTTGTTCCTCTCTGACAATGCTTCAGTAGTATCGCGGGAAAATGGGTTATATACATTTTATATCATGAGGAAGGATATATACCAAAGACGTAACGTGGTTTTCATCTATACTAATAAATAGATTGGTCTGTTTGTAATATCAAGATACTTACTTACTTAAAACAGACTTAAACACTTACTTAAACAAAACTTGGTTAAAGTCTTACAAAATGCATATGAAAGTATATACGGTACATACATGTAAAAAAAATACCATTATTAATTTTGTCTATCTGTTTGTTCTGGTTAATCTGCGAAACCACTGGTCCGATTTTGAAGTGATTTTCGCTGAATGGTAGTTTAAGTTATAAGACGTACAAAGGTTATTTTTATTTTAGAAGAAGATAAACATAACTCTTTAAACATGTTATCGTAATATATAAATTGTTAAAGGTATAAATAAGTAAGCCAAGTATAAGTAAGTAAGTAAAATCTACTGGCCAGTATCAAGCTCTCTATGCAAGCAGCAACATGTAGGTCTGTTTATTATTGAAGAGGAAATAATATTTCATCTGCCCATGTTTGATTGTACCTGGGCATTTTTTTTTGCTTCTTTAAAATTCATGATATTTATCACAGTTTATAGTCTTGATATGAAATGTCTTTATTTTGCATAGGCCTACGGGGGCATTTACAAATTGTCAGTTACAATATTTTTTTCTTACACTACCACCGGATCGGAACACGACCACAACTGAGAAGATATATATTCTACATTATTATTTTTTAAACACTGGTAAAACCGCACGGAATTGGTAATATTTCTATAAAATTTAATTAGCAAATGATCATACAATGGTAATTGATAGCAAGTAGGACTGAGTTCCTACTCGAATTCGTGCACGAGTGCATTACTACTGAGGACCGTGTTATATGTTATATAACATGGTCCGGTTATATGTTATATAATATGTCTCATTATTTTTATAATATGGAAGTAGCCCATGGATACTTGTAATCAACCGATAAAATCAGAGCCTTACCTGAGGTTCGCCACAGATAAATAACGCCTTATAAAGCTTTCTACACTCATAGCCCCACACTAAGACATTTCTCTGTATCGTGAGTGCCATGGACACACACAAAGATGAATACACAAACACTCAGGTCCAGAACAGAACTCAGTCTGGCTTGGAATCGAACTAGGAATCCACTGCTTGTCAAAACAAGTGTGGTTACAGCTCAGCCACGCGGTTCGTCAAGTCGTAAGATGCGTTGCTACCTCTGAGAACTAAGTTGGTAGGCCTCAAATAAGAATATCTCCCTTACAACACCCATCAAGAACCCAGCAATGCATAATATCACTCCCGTTATTAGGTAGAAACAATTGTAGCGGTGGTGCTTTCCGAGTCGAATCACAAGTCGAGTTCTCATATAAGTGTAAATCTCATTAAATATGTGTAATACTTTGATATTTTTAATAATTACTACAAAGATTTTTATGCCCAGTAAACCTACATTAAAAAAAACTTTTTAAGAAAAAATAGAAACCGACTTCGATGTCACTAAAAAGCAATGAAATAATTTAAATATATGTTGGTTCTTACATACACAGTACATAGTCCCGAAGTCGGCGCGCAGACCTATTAGAGTACAACGACGACTCTATGTCCTACAAGTATATTAGCGCCTACTTCAGAACTATGCACTATATACTGTGTTTGTAAGAACCAACATATATTTAAATTATTTTATTGCTCAGTGTAGCTCGTGTGCACCGGCTTTGGTTATATAGTCAGTTTTTCACTTATATTTTCAAAGATAACTAACGATTGTATTTTACCTTAATGTCGCTCGTGTGCGTACGTAAAAAAAATAATTACAAATAACTAGAGATTGTCGTTAAAAAGTTCCACTGTTCTGAGGTGAATATGCCGTGACAACGCTATTATATCCGGGTCCAAAAATATCTGTTACACCCCCAAATTAATTAAAGCAACGCGTGTCTTCCCATCCTTGTCGCACACTGCCTACACCCTCGCGCCTAGGTTCCATTAATTTTCCATTACTAAGTTATTTAGTTAGGAATGTAAGTAAACTTGTTCATCTAAAGTCATCAAAGTTGGAAGTGCAGCGTAGTTAGGAACTTACAATTCGGTTTACACTCTCCCTCTGTTTACGAAATTCTCGACGTGAGTTCCGCTGATGATCAGGTAATAAATTGAATAAGTTATGCTTCCGGTGTGAGCTTGTTACATGCGTTGTTGTGATTGGAAAAAAATATGTACCTAACAATAAGGGACAACGATAAAGATAAGGCGTCGCATATGGAGATTTGCAACGCCAGAAAAGTTATCAATGCAACGCGCGGTTTGAAAGATAGCTCTTTTTTCATTTTCATTTCGAGTTTTATTGTAATTGAAACTATACTTAGTTTAGACTATAAATTTTTAAAAATTTTTAAATGCCACATAGAATTTGAAAGAATCAGAAACATAGATTTTGGGAAAACCTTCAAAAGGTATCCGATGCTGTAGGAACGACGCCGAGTTATTTAGGGTTTTAGGACAGACAGGTTTGTAGGACAGATACCCGATGTTGACGAAAAATTCTGAAGCGGTAACCACAATTAGGCAAATGAGCACAGGTCGTCCCCCGACCAAATGGACCGATGACCTGACCAGTGAAGACATTCAAATTCAGATTCAGAAGAAATTCAGAAGGCACAAACAAAACCGGTTCTAAATGATGCTACTCTAAACGGTCCCCTAAGATAGGCCTATGTCCAGTAGTGGACCACGAAAGCCTGATGGATGAATGGCTGCAAAATTAATTTTAGAAAATGAAAGAAAATAGTCTCGAGAAGACGTAACACGGGAAGACATAACCGGGAACATACCGAGGTATCCCCTTTTTCGGTGGAACGCTGCGGGTGGTGACTGTCTCATATACGAAGCGGATATCCCAAATCCCAAGTTGGTCGGCTTCGAATGAACTACAAGAACCCCTGTTCTATATGGAGCTCGTTACAGATGTCTATGGGCTGTGACCACTTACCATCGAATGGTGTGCTTATTTGCAACTTCAATTGAATAAACCCTATTTCAATTAGAATTCACAGGTCTCACGGTAATTACCATCTAGCGCCCTACCAGGGCAACATGAATTAATTACTACCTTAATTAGATTACTCCATAACTTAGCACTTAAAATGTCGCCCGACTCGTAAACTTAAATTATTTAAATGTAAGGAAAGTGTATCAGAGTGTCGTATCAAAGGCGAACTAACCAGCTCATTCATGTGGTTCTCAAACTTTTTAGGAGCAACAAGAAAATTCATTTGCTACGGTGGCAATGCTGATGTAAGAGGATAAAAACTACCTCTTTTTATGAATACCAAACGAGTTTGAAGTCCACCTGATAGTAAGTAATTACCATCGCATATTAATACCAGTCATTTTTAGATTATAATTTAAAAAATGCAAAAAAATCTATGAGTAAAAAATGTGATTAATAAGAATATTTTTAAATTGGGTAAAATATATACGTACTTTCCAAGCTAATATAAGCTTGTTAATAAACATTTTTTACTGTATATAACTATATACCTAGGTCCCCTGCTTCCCCTTCTACGACATTGTCACTCTACAGATTACAAGGTTTCAACTGTCAAACTTATGGTATGAATCCACTGGGTTTGAATAACGGTACTATTGAAAAGTTGGCGTTAGAAAATATTGAATTAATTTAAACACGACACCTAGGTTCGTATAGATATTTCCACCAACATTATATTTATGGCCTTGTTGTTGTTAGTGGTGGTGGTGTTGTTGTTGTTATTCTTGCTCTATCTTATCATTGTTCCACTGTTGGGCATGGATCTCGTCACAGAGAGTTTAGGATTTAGGATATGTTTTCTAAACGTTTATTGGCAGCCTGTTCACCTTTAGACCCCATTTTCCAGGAAATCCTTAGTCATGTAGGTTTTTACCCACGGGGCAAAGCGCTTACCATACCGGTCTGATGCAGGTTCAATCCCTGATCAGATATTAGAATGTTAAATATAAATTTTTGTTCTGGGTCTAAGTGTATATTTGGCCATGGCACCTTCTGAACTGGATTGTACTCTGTTCGATCAGCGCCCCAAAGAGGGTCTTACTTCCGATACGAGTGTTCCAGGGATCGTATTAGTGCCCTGAATACTTCTTGCCAATTACTAAATCCTAAGTTCCCGAAGATCCACCTCAACTTTATCCAGGATATCTGGGGCGACCAACAGGACGTAACTATTATTATGGCACAGGAGAATCCTAGTACTGGTTATACGTTTAGGAATAGCAGTACCGTTATTATAATTAACTTGCCAGGTGATAGAACCAGTGTGGTTAGACCAGATAGCTACCACCGCCGCACCTATATCTAGCGTGAGGCAGTTCTTGCGTTTCGGTGCAAGATTGTGTTTGCCAGCTTGTTTGTATTTGAGGCGAACATCCTAGTCCTGGGGAGTTGCAACGCTTCTGTGATCGACTTCAGATAGAACACGTGTCTGAAATTGCTTACAGATATTCAAACTACTATATATAATAATTACTATTCATTGCCCATGTGGAAAAGCGGGTTACCCAGTAACACAGTACCACAACTTACTACAGGGGACATTGCCACTAGTATCATAAACAAATTTTAAAATAAAGAGTTTTTGATTATTTTGATTTATGGGCGATAGTGACCACTTACCATCAGGTGAACTGCATGCTCGTTTGTTACTTCATTGTGATAAAAAAAATAGTTTATAACTATAATGCAACACTAATCCGTCCGATTCTTGAGGACAAAGAATGAATGAATGCATCAGCGAGCCGACAGCGGCATTCAGAATGTAGCGACAGTTTCCGCATATAAAATGCTTGGGAAAAATTAAAAGTTTATCGTGTGCCCTTAACCATACGAATATTGCAACATAACAAAGTTCAGATTCGCGGCATTCACGAGAAATGCGTCCCGTCACTCACACAAGTGCAAGCCGGGAATGAACTGTTCAGCGGAGCGTTGTCTTTCCTTTTACAAGCTTTTATTACCTTTATACTAGTGGAGATAAAAAGCTCCTTTGAATTAATTATAAAGAATTTGACAAAGCACTGCCGTGCTTTTTGACTACAACTTCTGTTTTTTGAAGTGAAACTTCTTTAGGCGCATGAGGGTAAAATTTTTACAGATGAAACGTCACGCCGGTATGCAACGG
>DWNE01009000.1:0-11179 GCA_018249875.1 Cecropterus toxeus | reverse complement strand
ATATACTTTTTCATTTTAATCTCCATTCTAATTTAAAGACTAAATTAGTGGTCTAAAATGTATATGGTTTTCACAAATAAAAAATATCATCTTCCTTGTTTTCTTGGTATAATATACCTATAATTATTTAGAAAAATGGAGGAGACTATGGCATTAAAGTCTTGACTAAAATTTAGTACTATATGATTTTTAGCAGGAATTGTAATTATTATAGCTGGAGCAGTTGTTCCAACATTAAATCAACAAGTAACAGCTTTAAAACAAGAAATTATTAATTTATTAAGCGTTAAAGGATTAAAACCTAATCCATTAGAAACTTTACAGGAAGATAGTGCTTATAATGTTTTAAATTTTTTATTATCATATGGTTCTTTTCAAGCAGTTTTTAGTTTAAATGGATTTGCTCTTTTTAAATTTTGAGTAATTGATTTATATATTTTTGTTCCTATTTTTACATTAATTGCAGTTGGAACAGCAATTTTTGTTATTGTCTTACTAACAAATATAACAGCAGCACATTGAAAATGGAATGTTCGTTTATTAGTTGGTAAATGAATGACAAGAATTGGTGGCTTTACTTTATATCTATCCTTATTTTTAGGATTATTTTTCATTGCCATTGCTGATGGTTTTTCTTTTGTACTGAGTGAAAAACTTTATTGATATAATTTAACTAATGGTCAAGGATTGGCAACTTGAATAAACAATGTACAATATCAACCAAATGTGTTTTCAATATTATGTTTAATAATTAATCAAGATGGTTTAGGAACGCTTTTTGCGCAAGCACCAACAATTATGCAAGCAGGAGCAGTATTAATTATTTTTGTGATGCCCCTTGCTGTTGCTAATGTTGTGATTGGATTATCAATTCGCATTGCAATTGAATTATTATTACCATCATCAGCAGGACACCGTGGTGGATTTGTAACTCATTTTATGCAATGATTAGGATACATTAATATTTCTTCTCGTCGGGAACTTCGTCAACGCTTAGGAAGCAACATTGGAATGATTTTATTAATGATTGGTTTTATTGTAATTATGATTTTCCCTGCTTTCACTTCAACAACGGGGTATGTTAGAGCTAACTGAATTCTTTTAGTAGTTGCGATAGGATTAATGATCATTAGTTTTATTCCCCTTTATTTTATGTTGTTTTGTTTAGCACGTTTACAAGAATTTTCATATAATTTATTAATGTTTGTTCAAATGCTAACATGATTAGTAATTGGTTTACTTTGACAAACCTTAATGTGAACAATATTTCGCCAATATTTTCAATATCCAGCCGTTGTGCCAGTAATTACAACTTTCTTCTTTGTTAATATTTTATTAGTTTCGTTTTATTTATTGGTTCGAGGATATCGAAAATAGGCTTTTAGTAAGAACTTCTTTGAAATAAAAAATTTTTTTTGTTTGGTATGCTATAATCCTATTAATTAATTATGAAAAAGAAGGGAATATTAAAATGACAAAATTTACAGCAAATGCAATTCGAAGAATGTGGTTAGATTTTTTTCGCAGTAAGGATCATTATGAATTACCTTCAGTATCATTGATTCCTGTTGATGATCCGTCATTATTATGAATTAACTCTGGTGTGGCGACGTTAAAGCCATATTTTGATGGGCGAAAAACACCACCATCACCACGCTTGACAAATTCACAAAAATCAATTCGAACTAATGATATTGAAAATGTTGGTTATACAGCACGTCATCATACTTTGTTTGAAATGCTTGGTAATTTTTCAATTGGTGATTACTTTAAAAAAGAAGCAATTATGTATGCTTGAGAATTTTTAACTGATAAAAAATGAATTGGGTTTGATCCTGCCAAATTATATGTCACAATTTATAAAGATGATCAAGAAGCTTATAAAATTTGACGCAATGTAATTGGTTTAAGTGATGAACGAATTATTAAAGGTGATAAGGATACTAATTTTTGAGAAATTGGGGCCGGACCATGTGGACCTAATACCGAAATTTTTTATGACCGTGGGGAAAAATATGATCCTGAGCAATTAGGATTAAAGTTATTGCAAGATGATTTAGAAAATGATCGTTATTTGGAAGTTTGAAATATTGTTTTTTCACAATATAATAACAATGGTGATGAGACATATACTGACTTACCACGAAAAAATATTGATACTGGTGCTGGATTAGAACGAATTACTTCAATTATTCAAGAAACACCAACTAATTTTGAAACTGATTTGTTTATTCCAATTATTAAAGCGATTGAAAAATTAGTAAATGGAAAATATCATTATGCTGAAACAGCATTGTTTAACAATGATTCAGAACAATTAAAAATTAATACTGCATTTAAAGTAATTGTTGATCATATTCGGGCAGTTACTTTTGCAATTTCTGATGGTGCTTTTCCGGGGAATAAAGATCGCGGTTATGTTATTCGGCGTTTAATTCGTCGTGCTAGTTTATATGGGAAAAAAATTGATTTAACAGAACCATTTTTATTTAAATTAGTGGGAACAGTAGTTAACATTATGCAAGAATATTATTCTTATCTAGTTGAAAAACAACCAATTGTTGAACAAGCTGTGTTAGATGAAGAAAATAAATTTTTAAGAACATTAGAACAAGGAAACAAACTTTTTAATGAAGTTAAAACAAAATATAGTACGATTTCAAAAGAACATGCCTTTCGTTTATTTGAAAGTTATGGTTTTCCAATTGAATTAATTGAAGAAGAAGCACACGAAGCAGGGATTAGTGTTGATCGTGTTGGTTTTGATGAATTATTAGAAAATGCGAAAACAATTTCACGTACTAATCGAAAAGATATTAAAGCAATTCATTTACAAAGCGAACTTTTTACCAAGTTAGATGTTGCTAGTCAATTTGTTGGTTATGAACATGAACAAGTTAATAATACAGAAATTGTCTTTATGTTTGCTAATGATAAACCAGTCACAAAATTAACTAATACAACAGGATATATCATTTTAAAAGAGACACCATTTTATGCTGAAAAAGGGGGACAAGCTGCTGATCACGGATTAATTTTAAAAGACAATACGACAGCTTATGTTCTCGATGTACAACAAGGACCAAATAAACAGCATTTACATTTTGTCAAAGTTGAAGGGACACTTAAGATTGGAGATTTGGTCAATGCGTCAATTGGCAGTGATCGTCGTTTTTATACGCGGAAAAATCATTCAGGAACACATTTAATTCATGCTGCTTTACGAGAAGTGTTAGGAAACCATGTTATGCAAACTGGTTCTTATAACGATGATGAACGTTTACGAATTGATATTACACATAATCAAGCAATTACACCAGGGGAAATTACAGATGTAGAAGCTTCTGTCACAAAAGCAATTAAGGCTGCAATTCCTTGTGAAGTTATTTATACTGATATGCAAACAGCATTAGATGTGCATCATGCTTTAGCTTTTTTTACAGAAAAATATGATGCTGAGGTTCGAATTGTTAAATTTGGTACTTATTCTTGTGAACTTTGTGGAGGAACCCATGTGACTAATTCACAAGATGTTGAAGATTTACTAGTAACTAGTTTGGAATCAAAAGGAGTTGGAACATTTCGAATTCATGCTATTACCTCAAATAAAACAATTGCTAGTTATCTAAATGAACAATTTTTAAAAGAAAAAACTGAAGCAATTAATTATTTTGATAAGTATAATCAAGGTAAGAAAGCATTACTTGACCAACGTTTAGAACAAACTTGAGAACAAATTAGTAATTTAACTGTTTCAAAAACAAACTGAAAACAGTTAAAAGAGTTAGTAGCACAATTTAAAGAAGATTTTAAACATTGACAAAAACAATATGATAATATTTTAATTCAACAATTTGTCAAACAATATAATACCTTGTTACCACAAACTAAAAATGGAATTAATGTTTTAACTCATCAATTTACAGCAAAAGTTGATATTAATGCTTTAAAAGTGTTAATTGATGATTATAAAGTTCGATATCAAAACTTACTAATTTTCTTTGTTGATGTTAGTGATGAAAAACAAGCCACATTAATTGTTGGTGTTAGTGATGATTTACAAGATCGTTATCAAGCTGGAAAAATTATTCAACAATTAAATCCATTATTAGGTGGTAAAGGTGGCGGCAATAATAGTGTTGCTCAAAGTGGTTTTAACAATAAAGACAAAACTTTACTTGTTAAATTATTTGCTGCCCCGCTAGAATTTTTAAAACATCATGACTAAGTATTATTTAGGAGTTGATGTTGGTAGTAAAACACTAGGCTTAGCAACAAGTCGGGGACTGATTGCGACTGGGTATGGTGTTTATCGCTTTCCAGAAAATGATTTTGCACAAGCAGCGCAATATTTAGCGGAGTTAATTACAACAAACCAATTTAGTGATATTATTATTGGCTATCCAAAAAATATGAATAATACAATTGGACCCCGTGCTTTAATGGTTAATGATTTTGTTGATATTTTAAAACCATTATTATTAGAAGCAACGATAACAATTCACTTAGTTGATGAACGGTTAACAACACGTCAATCTCATCAAATAATGTTAGAAGGAAATCTTTCGCGCCAAAAACGAAAACAAAAAAAAGATAGTTTAGCAGCGCAATTAATTTTAGAAGCATATTTACAACAGAAATAAAAGAGTCATTCTCTTTTATTTTTTTAATGTTTAATTATATAAGTATTGATATCAAAAGCAAGAAAAAAATGATATAATTTTAGAAAAAGAATTTATTGACGGTTATAATTTAAAAATTTGAGGTAAAATGATGGCTAGTAAGAAATTGAATGAAACAAAACAATTACAAGAAGTTAATAATAATTTAAAAATAAATGTTAATGAAAAAATGCTTATTAAAATGTTAACTAAGTCTTGAAAAAAGTCAGAACCATATTTAAAGTTAATGGAAGAATATCAAAATTTGAATTCAAATAGTGCAATTGATTGAAATCAACGTTATGAAAAAGAATATGAAAAATTTGTTAAATTATTATTAGGAGAAAATGCACAATTTAAAAAAACCTCAAGTAAAAAATCATCATTATCTAGCCAGTTAAGATTATTGTCAAAACGAAAATTATCGCGAGTTGAAGACTTATTTCCATCACGAGTTGTTCGTGGTTATCAAGCATCACAAGAAGCAATTGAATCAGAGATAAAACAACCACGTCAAGCTTTTTTAAATAATAATGAATCTGTTTTAGCAAGTTTGCCAACCGAACAAGTTGTTAAAAATGAACTAACCTTAGATGAGAATATAAAGTCTGATAAATTATTTCCTTCATCAGAAGAAACTGAAAATATTATTAGTAAGTTAAATCCAAATCAGCAACGATTAATCCGACAACGCAATGAACATTATGGACGATTTCAAAGTCAAACACAAGGTTCAAAAAATGACAGTCAAAACGAGGAAACAATTGAATCATTAAAAGTATTTAATGAACAAGTGAAAGAATATGCAAATAATTGAGGATTAAATCAAAATCAATTACAATTGTTGTCACGACGAGATAATACTAAACATGATTTTAATCCATATTCAAATCGAGCGCGAGAAGGTTATCATCCAGAAGAAGATTATTCTTTATCAAATCGGAATCTTAAACCACGGTCATTAGATGAAATTAAAGATCAAATGAATTTAATTAAAAATCAATTACAATTGTTGTCACGTCGGAATTCATATCCTTCAGAGTGAAAACAACATATGCAGCAAATCACACATAAAAAAGATAAAAATGAGACACCAATTGTGATTAATCCGGAACATGTTATTAAAAAACGTGATCAAATGGTCAAAGAATCATTATCCCGTAGTTTAGGAAAAACTAAGAAACAAATTGGTGGTAAATATATTCGTAATTTTATAAAAGAAGAACCAAAACGAAAACCAATTTTTAAAACTGATCTTTATTTAGAACCTGATATTACTAGACAAATTAATCCATTAATGATAAAACCATCAAAGAAGATTAAGTCAAAATTATCAGTAGAAAAAAATGAAGCAATTGTGCCAAATTTAACTTTCACAAATGCAATTAGTAGTAAGCAAAAGCAACCATTCTTGAATGGAGCTAGTCAAAATAGTGTACCTACTAAAACAATACGGGCTAGTAATAATCAAACATTAATTGAACAAACACAAAAAAATAAAAATGATTATATTTCAATTATTGATCCTAAAAAACGTCCTAATTTAAAAAAGTTAAAATATGGTAATGATTATGAAAAAAATAATGATAAAGTTTCTAATTTAAAAATAACAAAAAAACAATCTAATTTAATAGCAGAAGTAAATAATCAAACATTTATTCCTACTAAAAGAAAAGACACAGATTTGACTTTATATACACGGAAAGAATTAAAAGATTATCAAATTGATTATGCTGATTCGACAAAAACACCTGATTTAACAGTTGATTTAACGGAAAATCAATACACTTATGCAGGATATCATCCTCGTGAAATTCGTGAAATTCATCGGCGTCAGTTAGAACAACTTTATCAACGTTTATTAAAAGAAAAATTAATTCAAAAAAATATGCGTAAAGAACGGCGTTATCAAAAAAAACTTAATAATAAAAAAGTAAAACCTAAACCATTACCACAGATTTTAATTGAAAAATATCGTGATGAAGGAAAAAAGGTTATTGATGGCTTTTTAGTTGAAAAATCTAATAATGAAAAGAGTGAAACAATAAGTAGTAACAATAAAGTGGTCAAGAATTAATAATGGAAAATAAAAAAATCACAACAGCCGAATTAATTCGTAAATATTTTGATGAAGTTGTGACATCAAGTGGCATTGTTCCTCAGAAAAGACCTGATGTGGCTTTACAATGAGCGCGAGAGAAAGAATTATGAGCGCAAGAGGCAGATGCTATTGTTCAAAAACAATTATTACAAGCATTAGCAAATAATAATAAAATTCAAATACAACAACTACAACGTCAACAAGAGTTATCGCTTCGTGATTTACAACAAATTAGATTAAATGAATTAAAAAAACGAGAAGAATATTTGGCTACATTATCAAAACCAGTTAAATTACCAAAGATAAATAAAAAAATATTAAATAGTGAAGTTACTGGATTAGAATTGCAAGCAAAGCCAGTATTTAAAAATAGAAATGACATTAATAAAATTTCAACAGCAGAAGATAATTATGGCACTATTTTTATGCGAGAAATTGATCGTGCATTGTTAGATGAATATAATATGTATCATGAACCACAAGAACAAGAATCTTCGCTGCTATCAACTGAAAAATCAATAAAAAGTAAGAGGCAGCGTTATCTTCACAAAAAAGGCCCAAAATCACACTGATAATCTTTAAGTTAAAAAAAGATATATTATTATAAATAATTTATTAAAAAAAGCAAGGTTTTTAGTAAAAAAAATTTAAAAAAGTGCAAAAATTTTATATAAAATATGTAAGTATCAAAAAACGAGAAAATGGATAAAAGAGGAATAGAAAATGGCAAACCAAAAAGACTCAGAATCTGTCGTAACTTATCGTGTCAATTATGGAAACATTATTGATTCTGATCGAGATACAACAGAACTAATGGATAAAAAATTAACGCCAGCAACAATCAAGGTTTTATTGGGACAATTAGATGAAAATAGTGCCGAATACCAAGCGTTAAAACAAAAATATGTTAACGAAGTTGTTGGAACTAAAAAAACAGGTGTTATTCGTTTAAAGGATAAAAAAAGAAATACTTGAGAAGAGCAAAGAGCTAAAAGTAAATTTATTGATTATAGTTATCGGGTTGAAAAAGAAATTCCTGTTTTGCAAAGATTAAAAAATCATAAAGCAAAACAAGCAGTTAGTAAGAAAGCGGGGTCAAAATCAAAGCCTTTCTTACCACAATTTTCACCAGTAATGTCATTATCAGAAGAAATAACAACTATTACAGAGCAAACGAGTATGCCGAAGAAAATGTCTGTTAAAAATGCCAATTCTAAAACAGAAAATTTAATGAAACCGCCATCAAAAGATAGTGAGCACATTAATGACCAGTTTTCTACTTTCTCAACCTGAAATCATTTTGATGCTAATCAGGTTAAAAATAAATTATAATTATCAAACTCGTTTGAAGACGAACCTAAAACAATTATTCGTCGAAAAGAAACAGAAGAAGTAACAACAATTCGTCGTGATTTACGACCAATCTTGGCACAACAAATTTCTCAAATTAAACGGAATGGTTTATCAATTGTTGATTTTGTTGTTGATTCAAATGATAAAATTGAAATTGAAAAAGGAGATGAAGAAATTCTTGTTCGTTTAATTAAACAATCACCAGTTGAAATTATTTTAAATGAATTTGCTGAAAAAGATATTACTCCGCCAAAATCAAAGCCAGTTAAAATAATTCGGACAGCAGAAGATCCATTATCAATTGAAGAACGATTAATTTTACGATTAGAAAATAAAAGTCGTTTTCATAAATTGACTGATGCAGAGCAAACGCAATTAGAACAATTAAAAGCAACTTTTGCTGCAAAACTAAATTATAAACAAACAAAAAAAGATCGAGAAACTGCAAAAGCAAAGAAAGCGATTAATAATCAAACAAACGAAGTAATAACTGATGAACAAAAATTATTGTTTGATGAAGATCTTTACAAAAAAACAAATTATAATCATCGTTATGATGAAACAAAACGGCCAAATATTGAAGAACGATTAGTTTATGATCAAAAAATGACGGAATATTTATTTGAAGTTCGACGTCAATATGAACAAGGATATAATCGTCAAATTTCTCAAGAATTAGCTGATTTTAATCGAGCTATTAACTTATCACGAGCAATTAAAACTAATGATGAAGAATTAAACGATGCAATTTTAAAAAACCGTAGTGAATCAATTTCCCTATTACGTAAGCATGTTATGCTATTAAACCAAAAGCAATATGCTGAAATTAAATTGCTAAATAAACAAGTGCTTAAATATAAAGATACAAAAAGAAACCTTGAAGAGTTTATTAAACATCAAAAGGAATTCCGACGGTTATTAAGAATTCGCGATGAAGTTAAAGAAAATCAACAACTTTTAATTGAATCATTACGAGTGCAAGCAAAACTAATGCAAGACGCACGTAGTAGAAAATAGTGTATTAATTATTAATTATCACCTCGTTAAGTATTAATCAACTATTTATAAACCTTAAGGAGATAGGAGGTAACGAGAAATGATAAGAGATATAAAAACAGGGCATCTTTACTTTTTACGCAATGGAAAAATCATTTGCATTAATCGGATGGAACCCAATGAAATGTTTTTTTGCAGGTAATGCACAAGATAAAAATCATTTTCTTAGTTATAATGTTTATACTGAAGATAATGTTACAGAAGCATGTAATAAAAAGGAATATATTTTATTAAGAAATGCTAAATTACATTGGAAATTACTGTATTTACATGAAAAAGAAATTAGATTTTTAAAGTTGGCAGAAATTAAAGCCCCATTACTAGTAGATGAGATTCATGTTCGGGTACAAGAAAAAATATTTGATTATCAAGAAGCTTTAGCACGGCGATATAATGAAGAATTAGTTGAAAAATTAACAGAAGAAGATGAAATTCAATATCGATATGCGCATCAAAAACGAACTAATCATTTTTGACATCGTAAGAAACCATAGGTTTCTTTTTTACTTAATTTAAAGAAGGAGAAAATAAGATGTTAACATTTAAAAAACGACGTTATTTAGTTAAAATTCGACAGGAGCTTGGTTTACCACCGTTGAATTGAAAACAAGAGTTATATTCTGAGCAATATTATGGCTTTGATAAGATTATTGAACGATATGTTCGGGCTGTTAATTATATGTGATATTTTAAAAATGTTGCTTTTTATGATGATTTTAGCCGTATTACATATTATTTTCCACGCTTAATTTTAACGCGAAAAAATCTTTATTTTTTAAAAATCAAAACATTATCTGAACCATTAACAACAACATTAACAACTCCAATGTGAGAGCAAAGGAAAGGTTTAATTACTTCGCCAATTGTAACACAACAATTTATGATTAATCGGATGGTTAAATTACTTGATGCAAAACATTTTTTACGTACTGCTATAATTAATTTGGTTGTGATTAATAGTAAAGAACCATTTATTGTTACTGACTTGGTGCCTTATAATAATATTCAAATAATTAATCAGCAAGAAATGCATTGAAGTGATATAATAAAACATATTGAAAAAAACGATGATTTAACGATTGATCTTTTTGCCGATGAAACAATTTTAATGTTACATCATTTGTTAAGCGAGCATAGTCATCGCCATAATTATCGATTACAAAAAAGTAGTTTATTTTGTTTATATCATTATATTTAAAGGAGTATATCACGTGTCAAAACGCCAAGAACGCATTAATATTATTAATTTGTTATATCGTCACTTTGTTTTACAACATGATGTTTTAACAACAAAACAAGAAGCATATGATTTCTCACAAATGGTAACAACTTCTACGGAAACAATTCAAGTTGAGGAAATATTAGCAAATATATCAGATATTATTGCGAAAATTAATCAACATTTAAAACCAGGATGAAATTTTGCTCGCTTAAGTAATTATCATAAGGCTGTTTTAGTATATGGAGTTTATGAAATTTGTTATCAACAATTAGCAAAGGCAATTGTCATTAATGAAAGTTTAGAAATTTTAAAATTATATGGCGAAGATACTGATTTTAGTTACATTAATTCAGTCTTAGATCAAGTTTAATTTCTAAAATATAAGAATTAGTTCATATAAATAAAAATGGATATTTATATCCTTTTTTTATTTTTTTTGGTAAAATGTTCTGATCATATTTATTAATTAAAACTGAATAAATATAGCTAGGAAAGGGGTAACCTATTAAACAAGTAGTTATAAAGGAACGTAAAGCAATTGATTCAACAAAACCACTAGTAGAAGTAGTTGATGTTACAAAAAAATATAAAAATAAAGTTGCTTTGAATAACGTTAATTTAGTGTAAATTGTACTATGAAGTGTAGCATTTTATTTGCTATTGTTATAACATCAATAAAATAAATGTTCAATAGACTTCTTGCATAACCTGTGAAAACCATATACATTTTAGACCACTAATTTAGTCTTTAAATTAGAATGGAGATTAAAATGAAAAAATATATGG
>DWNE01008999.1:0-11180 GCA_018249875.1 Cecropterus toxeus | reverse complement strand
CTAAACTCATCATTCATATTTCTGTCTAGCCGGGAATCGAACCCGGGACCCACTGCGCGTCAGACCGGTATGGTGACGCTCCACCATCACATCACGGGTCGAGTATATTAAGTTTAAAAGGTGGTACAATGGATTTAATTCGACCAGGGAGGTACTACCAAAACACCTATTTAACGTAAAGCAATTCCTACGTTTTGGTAAAAGCATGTGGTTGCCGGCTCACTTTTATAGGGCGAACATTTTAGTCCTCGGGAGCAGCAACGCATCTGTGTTTGACAACAGATAAAACTCTTATTATGTACGAAGTTTTATGTTCCTTACAGATGTCTATAGGTGGAGGTGGCCTACCATCAGGTGAACTGCATGCTCGTTTGCCACTACAATCTTATATTATTATCCTTGACTTTTTTGTAATACCTATATTTTTAGGTAACAATAAAATTTCATTGAATTATTCGGATACAATTTTTACATAGAACAACCATCTAATAGGCAGCCCTCAGCTCGTTTCACGGACAATCAAAACAGCTGAATCTACATAACACTTTGTAAAAGCATTTATTTATACAACGTTATTCAGGAATACACTAAGTGGGGCTTTTTTTTTTTAAATCTGTCGTCTAAGAGCACTTATAGTTTATATGTAAATTACTCATTCCAGGTAATGATTGACTAGTTGAATGTTTTACAGTCATCATTGTTTGTCAATCATTTGAATTGTAGATCAGGTGTTGTCAACCACAATGTTTCACTTTTGGGGACGGATCTCCTCTCTGCACGAGAGAAAAGAGTGCGAATTAATAGACTTCACACGCCTTTGAGAACTTTTTTAATATGTAGGTTCCCTCGCGTTGTTTTCCTACATCCTAAAGCAATGATAATTAATTTATAAAATGTAGATCATTTTAGAAAAATCTGTGGTGCGTGCCTAGAATTGCCTTCGGCTCTTCGATTAAGAAGTATTTTTCTTATACTTAAACCTTACTGTAAGGCAGATGGGCCACCTGATAGAAAGTAGTCACCGTCGCCTATGGACATTTGCAACACCGGAAGAGTCGCCAATGCATCGCCAGATTTGAGGGAGAGCTCTTTTCGCACCTTTTTTTAAAAGAGCCCCATGTCATAACGTTCCGGAAACACCTCAGGACGAAGTTCATTCCACATCTTACACGTCCGTGGCAAGAAGGAGCGTGCAAACCGAATTCAGTTTCAACTCCTCCTATATTTTAGATCACGGAACACTGCACCTATATTGTAGATCACGGAGTTTATTCATGTTTATATTTTGAATATCGTTGGATCTCAGCACTCACTCTTGGATTTAGCTTCGTGTTACGTTTAACGTAAACAGTGTGTATTAATCAAAGATTTCCGACAGTTTGACGTTAAAGATAACTAACTCGTGAAGGACAACATGACAGCTTCTTTCATGACATGATAGTAAACTAAAAGGGAGTAAATAGTATTTACTTTTTATATAAATTTGTTTATTAACATAAGTTTGTTTTTCATAGAGTTTGTATTAATTACAAAGTTATGTCATTCGGTTTTTGAAAAAGTGCTGTTTCTCAAAAAGTGTTAACTATATCTTGTTCAAACCAATTTTTCCTTACCATCTACAAAATATGTTTTATCCATTTTTAACACTCTTAGTTTAGAAATTACAGGGGGGGGGGACACTCTTTTTACCGCTTTGAAGGGGATTATCTCTCAAACAATCGACTTTAAGAAAAAAATATTTTAGAAATCTCAATGTCATTTAGTTTTTATTTTTGTACTAAATTCGGAAAGCGGTTTACAGAATACACCAAGTTTCAACTCTATAGTCTTAATAGTTTCCGAATAAAATGGCTATGACATACGGACAGACGGACGGACAGACAGACATGACGAATCTATAAGGATTTCGATTTTTGCCATTTAGCTACGGAACTCTAATAAGATATAGATATCTTTATGTTACGAAAAGGACCACAATTTTATATATTTGTCACCTGAATTTCATATTAATATTATTTGGCACATATTTATTTATATCTAGGTATTTATTTTGAATTAACATTTTCGTTCTATAACAGTATGTCATGTTGCTTTATGTTGAATTTTGAATAGTTAAAGGAATCGTAAATAGCGAACTAATAAAGTCTGTTATAAAGTTTATTAGTAGTGTACGCTGGCTTTTTGAAGTTGATCTCAGTCCTGTCGATAGAAAATGAAGTAGGCACTTCAATAGTTCAGTTTTTTCAGCATCTAAGTGAGGGCTTTTGAAAACAACTTTCGAAGTGAACAGCTCGACTATTCCACTTGAAATGAGAATTACAGTATTGATATTTATATTTAGTCCCATACGTCCCATATAAGTGTTTCATACCTTCGCATTACATTAAATCTTAATAATATTATATACTAATCTTAATTATATAAAACTTTATTTATCATTTACGAAAGTTAATAAAATTGCTGGAAAATTTTGATGCATAGTTTCGTATCAAATCGTAATACTACGACGCTACGAGCATCTCGATATTAAAATTAGTACCTCATTGACAGAGAAACAATAAATATTATGAAAAATAATACATTATATTGTATGTATATCTAATTGTAAAATAGTTTTTTATATAAATATGCAACCAAAGTTAAGCATAGCATAAAGTAAGCGTAAATGATGTAGATATTTATTAACTAATGTTGGACTATTTCTTAAACTTAAGAACTAATCGGCTGAAAACCAAGTTGTCGTACGGGAAGACACCTACCCAACTAGTGTCGGAGCTAACTTTAAAACAACTCTAAACAACCTTAATTACCGCTGAAACAACTTGTTTACCGTAAGGTAAGATCTGTATAAATTTACTTAAAATTCTACAGTTACCACGCGACCCTCTTTGGTATCTTACCTGCGTAAGTATTTTCATGAGTTTCAAAGTTAAATTTAATTTCAGAGACTCAATTTGCAAAGGGTAATTTTTGTACGTTGGTATTTCCACTTTACTAAGCTGACATTTCAAATGCTAAGGAAAATAGGTACCAGCTTCTTTGCTTAGAGTTAAATAGGAACTTTAGTAGGGAAATTAACGGGTTTATTCAGTTCACCTTACATTTAAAGGGTTCAACTTATAACAGTAAGTTCTTACAGTAATTATATTATGCAAATAAGCAAGAAAACGCTTAGGTAAGGTAAAATATATGTCGTGTTTGCTTTTAGTGTAAACTTAATGATGGTAGAATCCTTGGAATGTTATTTTATTTTGAAGCAGCGGGTTTTCAAATGTCAGATAAGTAAGATACAATTCTCCAAAGGAATATTGAAAAAATTAAAAGAAGAAAATTAAGTTTCATACTGCTATTGGTACTGTACTTTGTGTCAAATTAAAAAGTACACCACAGTATTTAATTAGTAGGCACGTCTCAGATGTTAAGGCTGGCGGTTGAATTATATTCCTCGTTTACTTTTAACCGCAAGACCTGTTCCAGAATTTCCTGTAATCAGCATTAATAACGCCCTATTCATCGGTCTTTACGGTCTTTACCAAGTATATGTACAAAATATACTGCTGTTAATTATTGTTCTATCTTATTTACAACATTTGCTATTTCTATTATATATTCGAGAATAATCGTTTTAAATATCCCCTATATTTATGGAGAGCGCTTATATCCTACTATTTCAAAAATTGTGGCGCATGGACACAAAATACACATGTACATATTTAGTTTAAATTTTTATCGGGCAAGTTCACATCCGATATTTAATGTGTTTACGATAACATTAACACATAAGTGACCCTATACGGGTCTTTTCTTATGGTAAGAAGGCTTTAGACCATGTGCGGATTGGTAGAAAAGCATTCTGACCTGAGCCCTTCAGATATGCAGGCTGAGATTCAAACCAGTATCCATTGTCTAATGTAGCAGTTTCAATCTTATTTTATTTGTTTCCAGATTTGTGTATCCATATTATTTTTAATTTTTTACCTGAAAAAATTTAAGAACTACATTTTTAAGTCGTCCGGAGTAATTTCAAAGATTAAAAGTATTTCAAAACAGTTTTTCGACGTTCCTATAAAGTTAAATTTAAATATTTTACTCAAATTTCATATCTCCGCTTATTTTCTTAAACGCTGAACTTACACTCGACCTATTTAATTTCAAGCATTTCGTTTATGCCGACCTAAAACCTGCCGTGTTTATCGTTTTATTATGTTTTACCTTTAAATTTAGTTAGTGATAAGATCTTCAGTGAAATTATAAAATTTAAATATTTTACGGAAACAGTTTTATCACAAACTATATTGAGTAAATTTATTTCGTAAAGGATTGTTAGTTAGAATTCTTATTTATAGAGCGTTTCTGTAAAATAAATTACTGTTTAGAATAGCAACAAAGGAATTTAATTGGAAGGAAAGTTTTTCGAAGTTGTTTTCTCTTTAATGCTCCAGGAATTTAAGGAGGGTCTTAATTACATAATGTAACTTTATATAATGTAAAGTGTATGTATTTATTGTACCCTCAATGAATTCTGCTCTGATTATCTTGTAAATAACACGCGTAATATGTGGTTATTTCATAAACGGATTTCACATGGATGTTCGGATTGCAACAATAATTTTATTATTTACACAGTGGCGAGAATTATTATAATTATAAAAGTAAGCATGTAAATCTTACCTTCATAAGTTGTTTGAAACATTTTTTACTCTTATAAATAACTCAGTTTAGGATTTCGTTTTGTTATTTAATGTTCGAACAATAAACAATATTTTCTCTTACCTTTGATAAAAATAGTGGAGTATTATTAGTAATGTAGACGGTTCGTTTTTTGTGGTATTATATTGTATTTTATTTTATTGGCATTATATTGTTTGAAAGTATACTGATATTTAATCATATCGTCAACAGTGATGTGGATTTATAAATTACTGTTGACGTGCGACAGTTGTTATGACTATTTAATGGAAGCGGCAAAAAGGCAAAGAGACCACATAATAAATTGCTAGTAAAATATACAATGATAATCGATTTTAAACTAGTTTATCTTCAACGTTGTTTTAGAACTGTATAACAGTACATATTAATTACTATTTATTAGCGGTGTATATGTGTATGAAATGTACATTCAATTTGTATGATGGCGTTGTTTCGATTTGCCAAATTCTGAATATAAAACGTCATATATTTGTGCAGTTTAGTATAACCGCCAAAAACGCGGTAGTACAATAAACTAAACCCGAAAGGTATTTTCAATTGGCATCAGCGAAATCTCCCATGAGTAATGTGGGTCGGACCCATTCCGCAAATAAATCCTGCCTTCAAAATAAATAACCGCCCGCCCAAACGTGCATGGGTTTTGGGTCGAATAGTTATCAACCAAATACGTTACATTATATTGTTTAATGAGGCTAAAGTTAACTAATACCGATTCCACGCGTAATGAGGCGGAAGATGAATAGCCGTAAATATTGTTTACCTTCAGTTGCGGGGAAGCGAATTAAGCCTATCAGTTTATAGGGTTATTATAACTCTTTGTAGTTTTATGCTGGAGTTACCACCGTAACATTATAATTTTGCGTTGAAATCATTTTTGGCGTTGTCGTATTTTATATAGTTTCCGGAACTATTAATCCCGGATGGCAAGGATCGTCCTTGTAGTTTCAGGATCAGAATAGAGCTACTCTATCAGGAGGCTAAAAGGGGCTTCCAGGGTTGCCGGGGTGGGAGATGTAATCGTCTAGGCAAGCGAACGCGGGAAGGACAGCGGTATGTGTGGTCGTATACCGTCTTTAAGACTCAGCGGGTGGAAATCGGTGGGGCAATGCGCTTAGAGGACTCCGGTTGCATTCCTTTGGATATTCCGGGGAACTCTTGGCAGCGTCGAGAATGGCCTCTTTAGTGTGGCAATAATCCCACTTAATACTATGGGAGTGACGCCGGTTTTCACCTTTGAATATTTTCCCCTTAAGAACAAATACAATAATATATCACCAACGTCAGGTTAAATTCTAACCTTATATGCGACTGATTACGGGTACATAGATCAAAATAATATATAAGTCACTACCAATTATGATAATACCTATAGTTTGTGTAATTATCAAAAGTTATATTATTGTATAGAATTGAAGTAACAAAATCAAGTACACATAATAAGAAAAAAATGTTCCCATTTAAAGGAACCATCGTAAAAAAATATAAATAGCCTATCTGCGTCTGTCAAACATTTTTTTTTACGTTATGGAAGTAGCAAACGAGCTTTCACTGTTAAGTGGCCTATGAACATCTGTAATCGATCCCAGATATCATCAGTTTTACCTTAATTTAGCCACAGATGGGTTGCTACCCTTGACTAAGTCGAAATGCCTCGAATACGGAGTCGACCTACATTTACCTTCCTTCCTTAATGATTTCCTTCCTTCTGACGCAGTTAGGTAAAAAGCAAAATGGAAACGACCAACTTTAGCACAGCACTTCAAATGTATGTTTCAAATGTTCGTAACGCGTGCAAACGTATCGAATTTGCTTAAGTATTACAACTCCAACATACACGACGCTACGTGATATCGACGCGATCCACTATCTTCGGATAATAGATTCATTTGTATTCGGGTTGCAAGTGGGCACTGTAACGAACACTGGGGGCTGACGGTTAGGGTTCAATTACCCGTGTTAATATTTAACAACTGACACCGGGACTAATTGCTACGTACGGTGGTTATCCATGATGCTGCTGAAAGTTTTGTAATCCACATTTTTTATGGGATATCAAGAACAGGAGTAGGACAAGTATGATTAAACCGGTGAAAGTACCATCTCTACTTCAGTTTCCTCTGGAGCAGTTCTTGCATTTTGGTGAAACTATAAACGCTTTCTACACTCATAGCCCCACCCGAAGGTTTTCCTGTGTTGTGGGTGCCATGGACATACAAAGACGAATACACAAACACCCAGACCCAGAACAGAAATCTAGATTCCTAATTTAAATGTCTGTGTGGCCGGGGATCGAACCGTTAACCTACTGCGTGTCAAACCGGTATGGTGACCGTTCCGCTACGCCGCCACTTACCATCAGGGGAACTATTTGTTTGTTTGCTACTTAATTTTTTTTAAATGCCTTTGTTGAGCAACACATTAATACTCACGTTCACACTATACCTTAAAGTATCTCACAATATACAAGTTAGTAGTAAGTAAGTACAAAAGTAGTAGCAGAATTACAAAGAAACATTACTATGTTCCTATGTCCGCATAAAATCATGTTTGATTTCGTTTGAGCTCTATCGTCTTTAATAATATAGCGTAATATCAAAATCAATAAAACACGTTTGATAAACGTTTTAAATATATTTGACATTTTATAAAGATATATAAGATCTGACTTTGTAGTAATGGCCCGTGGCAAATGTGAGCACAAAGCAATAGAAGTTAACCTAACCGTATAGAAATAAAATACTTATGAAAATGTTAGAACACATGTATCGATATTTACCGCTTTCATGACGTCGTCTATGAGATTGACATTGGCATCGATCCTTCGTTTCGGACATTCATTTGTATTCTGGATGCAGTGGGCAGTAACGAACACTAGCCAGCTGACGTTTCGAGTACAATTACCAGTGTTAATATTTACCAACTGACGCCAGCGACTAATTGCTACGGGCTAGCGCTTGCCCCAGAGCTTGCCAAGACAGATGTTTGATGAACGACATTAGCTCTTCCCGCTAAAGGGCAAGCACTTGTTGAATGTTTTTAGAGAAAACAGCGTTTAGGAACAGTGTAAGGGTTAGACGAAGTTTTAGAACGTTTAGTAAACACCTTTTTACATCTAAAAAGCCATAAAAATTGAGCTGTATCGAACGAGCTTTGAATTTAACTCATGGTGCCACTCCCGCTCTTGGAAATGTGAAATCAACTCTAAATATTATTAAAGTTCTACCTAAGATAAGTCACAGACTCGTTGTGGGATGTAATGGAGCTAGTTAGGCGCATGTGAAGGAGACCATGGGAGGTTGAGGTCCCGTAGAAGCTAAAGACGCTAATGAAGGTCTTATAGATTTAACACATCACCACTTAAAGAAAGATTACTGGTAACATTCTACACTCGCTTATATTATATTATCCTACATATCTTATAACTCTGTACATTATCTTATTCACTAGAATGTGGAATCAGAATGATATGTCAGTACGTGATACACTACAGCTGCAATAGAGAACTATGTTAAGATCGTTGAGAAGGCGCCCTATTAGTGTCTCCGTAATATTCTTAAAGTATTAATGAGATTTAAATTAAAAAATGACAACTCGCGTGGCGGAGTGGTCACCATACCAGTCTGACGCGCAATGGATCTTGGGTTCGATTTCCGGCCAGATATAAATATCAATGAGTTTAAATTTCTGTTCTGGATCAAAGACCAAGTCCCAGACCCTGTTTTTGTTTTCGTCTTTGTGTGTCCATGGCACCCACGTCACAGGAAAAAATCCTAGTTTGGGGCTACGAGTGTAGAAAGCGTGTTAAAAAAAAAGATAAACTTTGCTGAATTCTGTAGATATAAAAGGCGTACATAAAAAAACAGAAGTACGAACCTACAAATATACAAACTTGGAAATGTTATAGGAAATATTCAAAACTTTACTACAAAAGCATAATTAAAGTAACCACGCTTGAATTTACAACAGAGTGGACAACGTTTTTGTATAAAAAGGAAATACATTTTCCAAACTGTGGCTCTATGAATAATTGCTACATTGCGTTGTGATATAGTACTGTACATAACTGAACGTTTCACAAAGGACACCGCCAACAAAAAATTGGAATAGTGCCAAGATTCACCATTTTAAGTTCACCCAGCGGCAACTGACGGAAAAATATCACGCCTTCAATAATATTGTTTTGTCTGTAGCCAGAGCCGTGTCTTTTGACAAGGGTGAGTTATACATGAGCGGGTTTAAACCAAGGGCCACGAAATAGGCGGTTCAAACATCACTCGTTTGACGTAACCGTCAGCGTTGTGCGGTATAACAAATGAATGAGTGTGTCCAGTCTTATAAGGCCATTAGAGTTCACTGCAAATTGTAGCGAAATTTACTGAAATTTGTCCAGCGCTGACGCTTGTAAGTACAACCTACATTAGCTATGGTACCTTTTTCCCAAATGAACTTATTTGATTTGAAACGAAGGTTTCGTGGCCACCGGTAATAGTTGCTACGTTCCTTTGTTTGGCTTAAGTCCATAGTCCTAAAATTCGCGACAATTAGGAACAGGCGATGTTGCCGACCTACTCTCAATCGATACACATAAATTAAATTGAAGTGCATGATTGTAATGTTCAAATAGCTTTTTATTAAATGAATATGAAATTATAATCGGTAAATAAGTAAGTTAACAAGTCTGTTCGTTTCAGCTGATTCTGTTGCTGACTTTGTTATAAGGAGCTTTACAAAATCAATTGCGGTTGCGTGCAAAAAATGTAATCCTATGAATCCGCGCGCGATCAGTGTAAACGCAACGCTTCAAAAGATGCTCTTACTGGACTGCGTCAGATTATGTATGTGTGTGTGTTCGTCTGTATGTATGTCCATTTCTTTGGCACGCCCCACAGTCCAAACGGCTTGACGGATTGTGACGTATAACATATCAATAGAATCGTCTCGGTTTGCAGAGTGTCACAGGCTATATAATTTAAAAAAATGGCGCCTAAAAATTGCGAAAAAACAGGAGGGGTTGGCGACTTTTTACTGTCGCGATAATACAAAATGATAGATAGTAAATAGACCATTCTATAAAACTCATATAAAGAGTTAAATTAGATATATCGTTATGAACCAAAAATATTTTTACGCGATCGGGTTTTTTACTTTACTTTTTTAACAATGTTACTAGTTCGTTGAAAATATTGAATGTGAAAATGTGGTGTGATACATTATTATCATATTACATTTTTAAACGGGAATGATTCCGTGGGGCACAGATAACTTTGTAATAAAGTTTGATTCAAAGCGATCATTCGTCATTACGGATTCCATTTCCTAAAGGATGTGTTTTACAATTAAACCAGACGTCAACCGCCAGATTTAATATTAATCGGTGAAGTTGTGTAAAGCTTAAAACAATAGTTTGTAACTTATTTGTAATTACTTAATTAATAGTTCGATTTCATTGCGCTTTATTTCAATATTAGTGGCATTTCCTCTGATAACATTAATAGGTTAACGATGCCAGGTGTTATTTTATGGAAATCCATGTAATAGAGCTATTGTTATTCATAAAACGAATTCATACCAATCCACGACTAACATGTATGATGGTATGGTTCAAAGCCGTAACAAGTACCATTTTTTGTTTACCACACAGGCACGCAAACAATATATGCTAGCATACATACAACGACCAACCCTTGTCCTTAGTATGAGTTCATTAAGTTCACTCAAAACAAACATTTTTTTTAAGAATTTTGCTCATACGTGGCGCTGTTACGCTTTGAAACGATGCGAAACAAAACGAAAGACTACGTATGAGTCTACAATCGTTATTAAGTAAGTTCTGGTTGTTTTAGAGGACAAATATTCTGTGATTAACTTTAAATAAGACTTTTATTTAATTTGAGGTCCGCTACGAATGCTAATATATACATACAAGTATATGTATATATTACGTTGGCATATTGACGACCTACGTGGCCAGACAAAAATATGAATGATGTTTAGATTTCTGCCCTTGGTCTGGGTGTTTGTGTATTCGTCTTTGTGTGTCCATGGCACCCACGACATAGGAGAAAATCCTAGTTTGGGGCTATGAGTGTAAAAATCGTGTTTTGTTTTCTAATTTTTATGGTATGTAAGTAGCAAATGCGCGTGCAGCCCAACTGATGGATAGTGCCGACCATGGCCATCTGTAATGAAGATAAGATTACGTCTTACGTCTAACGTGAGGTTGGCTACATATGCGTTTTTCTTTTTTATTTTCTTCTTTTTTTATAAATATGAAGTAGTAAACGAGCAAGAAGCCCACCTGATGGTAAGTGGTTACTGCCGCCCATGGAAATTTGTAAGCAACTTCAGATCTAACAAGGGCTCTATATGAAGTTTATCACAAATGAGTTGCTTCTCCCGAGGACTGAGATGGTCGCCTCATATAAAAGTGAGACGGCAACCACACCCTTCCACCGAAACGCAAGAACTGC
>DWNE01008998.1:0-11180 GCA_018249875.1 Cecropterus toxeus | reverse complement strand
AAGATGTATGAATTACATATTTTTGACCGATTTCAAAAAGGAGGAGGTTATTCTCAATCTAATTATTTATAAACAATGTAAGTGCGGATTGATTAGCTATTATTTGATGCGTAAGAATAGAATAAAATGTTTCGAGAACAATTCATTTGTCACACTTTGTACAAGTAGGTACGAGTACATCCGTTTATCCATGAGTAATATAATACTATGAAAACGAAAATCGTTTAAGTTGTTGAGATGTTGTGACAGCACTAATCGTATTGTAGTAGTTTTATATATACAAATATAAATAAACTTGTTTTTCCGATATTTATATAAAATTTCATACCAAAAAAATAATACAGCTGTATTTTTTTTCTGTCTATATGTGACTGTAAGTCTGTCTATCTTTATGGACCATTACTAGAAACGATATAGACGATTTGCGGGAAATATTGATGTAATTTTTTAAAGTATATCCACGTCGAACTCGGAAAATGCCTTTTAAATAAATTTATATTTTTGGTTTTCATACAGTCTTGAAATGTAGATCGTCGCTAGAATAACTCTTATAATGATATTGTCATGATACGGAAATGCACCACATTTCGGCAAAGATAACATTACGTCGAATTTGCCTGCAATCATTTCGCTAGATTTCAATAAATAAATCATATTGTCATGATACGGAAATGCACTACATTTCAGCAAAGGTAACGCTACGTCGAATTTGCCTGCAATCATTTCGCTAGATTTCAATAAATAAATCATATTGTCATGATACTGGAATGCACCACATTACGGCAAAGATAACGCTACGTCATAATATTATAATCATATGGTTCAGTTCCGGCTTTAAAACGATTCAATATTTTAGACTAATGTTTCCAAAAATGGGGCTCTACCCCACAGGAGGGCAATTTGATAGTTAAGGGGGGGCAATTTAAAAATGGACTCGACACGACTTTAACACTTTCGTTTTGGGTTGTGATGTAAAAGCTAATGTTTTTCGAACACGACCCTCTGACGCAGTCGGGTAAAAATTATGTATGGGGGCATAAACATTTTAGAAATGTTCATGTGGGGGCATGGCCTAATAAAAAGTTGGGAATCACTGTTTTAGTTCAAGATATATCAGTGTAATGGAAACAAAAATATTAACATAACATATATAACATTATAAATAAATCAATTTCCCGCAGCTTCTATTATCGCCATGCGATATGCATGTATCAATTACCATTGCCACTGACCTTTAATATTACGTATATTTATATTTTTTGTATTTGCATTGCAATTCGTATTTAATCAAGACGCTTATCAGATAGACTGACGAACTATTAGCTTATTAGGTAAATTTTTAATTAGTCATTTTTATTATCCACATAAACAAAGAACATGATCTATATTGTAGTACTACGAAACGGAAAAAAACGATGTAATGACATGAATTATTTGTATGTCTCATTCACATACACTCATTCTGTTAATATCTATTCCCATAATAGTAGGTGATAAAAATTGAAAATCGAAGAACTAATATATTTTTCACGTCTATGGTCGTTATCGAGCTTGATTTGTGATAAGCTTGTCCATGCCGCAGGTAATCTTATCATCAAGAGTGATAATAGTTATAAGTGTCAGTGAGTTACGCGCTGTGCGCACCGACAGTGCTAGTGCCAGGACAGGTAACGCCTGGACCTACTTGGCTCACTGGTGTATTATATATCACAGTTCCCATCTCCTAGTGACCATGAAGCGGAGTCGCCTTTGTTTGTTATTCTTGGCAGTCCTCTTGTAAGTGTATAATTCAGTATTATTCAGATTAGTAAACGAAAAGCAAATGTATGGACGAGTGCGAATCATGATTTAGGTATAAGGAAACTAAGTGTTCTAGAAATTTACAAGTTGGGAATCATCGATCGATATCTTTCATGTTGCTTTTAAAATCAATGTAATGTAGAAAGTTTTAATATACATATATATAGCCCATAACATACATTTTAAATTGCAAATATCTATAACATATAATTGAATTGAATTTGCCAATACAATTTGGAAAGGCCGTATTACCACCATTCACCTAATTCTAATTTATCTACATGTTATAATTATTTCTTACTTGTATAAGGAAAGTTATGTAAGGTTTTAAACTTTTTGGTCGATAAGTGTCAGTATATTGAGATCACAATACAGGTTACGCCCTACCAGCTATCATTTTCTTATCTCTGTACTTAGTAATTTTACGTCAGCTCGTTACGATAAAACAAAAGATACTTATTTCAATTTGAATGTCACGTGTTAATAATTCATTTAAATATTCTTTCAGGTGTGGATATGCAAACGGACAAAGCCACGATGAGCTGACGATTCCCATTGAGACCGATAATCAATTTCCTCCTGACAACCACTCAGAAAATGATAATGTAGTAATTGAAGGTAGTGGACAAGGAGTGGTAGAGGATCCGACGTTACATACCACGACTGAATTTATCGCCCCGCCGGAATTAGAGGAAGTAGAAGCCACCGCGAGTGTACATAATGAAGTAGTTTCTACTACCGATAATGTAACACCATGTCCAACTCCATGTGTATGCAATACAGAGGGTGATGAATTCGTCGTAAATTGTGCGGGATATGGACTTACTGAATTTCCGAGTCCAATAGACCCTGGAACTACGAAATTAAATATACAAAATAATAAGATAACCGAAATTCCAAAACAAGTATCCTCATTGAAGAAACTTAAAGAACTTATTGCGAATGATAATTTGGTCATGGAATTAGCACCTGGGGTAAGTATATAGTTGTTTCAAAATTAACTGTTAATTCTATAATATATAAACTATATTAATGCTAAATTTATAATCGTTTCAGTCTGTCAGTGAACTTCCGGAGCTGGTAGTATTAAAATTATCAAATAATCGTCTTATTGAGTATCCAAAAGATCTCAAGAACAGTTTATCGCTCACAAAGTTAGAAGAATTGGATCTAGGCGGCAACGATATGAGAACGGTAAATTCTTGATACTATTAATGAAAGTACTTTTCCAATTATATTGAAATAAGTTAATTATATTAGATTAACACACTTAAAATATCGAAGTTTAGAAAACCTATGTTTATGTTATGTGTAATGTTATTCAAATACAATACAATTTTTTTCAGGCACTGGCACCAGATGTATTTTTGGGATTCAATAGTTTACGGAAATTAACTTTACCCACATCGACGCCGGAATTAGTACACAATTTATGTGGTCGCTTGAAAGAAACTCTAGAATCAGTGTGCACTGAATCTTGTGACAAAGAATTATTTGACTGTCCAGATGCTCCAGAGAAGATTGATGACGAAATGATAGATGCTGTTTTACCCGGTGCGATGTTTGACACCACAACTGAAAAAGAAGAAAAAGAAGATGCCGACCCATCACTTAATATTCCTACGGATATAAAAACTAGTAAAGAAGAGTCTACAAGTATATCACCGATAACAACTGACTCAGAAACAACAACAGTTGCTACAGTAAATGAGAAAGTTGCCGTAATGAATGACATTCGGTCCAGGATAAGTAAGGCACCTGCTGACGTTGCTCCGTCAAACACTATGATAGACGCTCCCAAGGAGGTAGAACCTACCACTGATGGAAACTTAAAGATAGGAGCTACAACTTCCGACACTAAATCTGGAGGAGTCGATAGAAGCATTATTGCTATCATCGTCGCCGGTATGGTTGTTATAGTGGCCGGAGTTACGATTAAGAAGAACTGGAGTTCCATCAAGAAACGATTCAGTTCCACTCCTAGGCCACCTAACGAACGACCAGGAGGAAATGCGAATGGGACATCGCCTGAAGAAATTCCATTACAGGACAAGTCACCCGTCTAGCTCAAGTGATCATTTTTTCTGTTGAATAGACGAATAAGTGAAATGCATTTGAAAGTGCCAAAGTATCATCTTTGATGTGTGCTACAACTATTTATAAAAGTAGTATGTTTTTTATTAAACTCAAGTCGGAATATTTTGTGATGAATGTACATATGCGTGTTGTAAGATAAATTAGTACGACAAATTATAGGTAGTATAATTATCGTTAAGTTAGAGTATTTTCTTGTGTAAATATGTTAATATTCCAACCAGCGTGTCAATGCCTACACAATTTATTTTGTATTTAAAATTATTTAATAACAATAAATTATGTTTTTTCACATATTTCTCAGCTGTATATCTTTATTTTGTACAATAGCGACATCACAGTTACTAAAAATAATATAACCTGTTTGTCATTGTCACCGTAAGGCGAAATCTAACTGGTGGACATTGGTCACTCAAATTACTAAATGACAATATTACTAAATGAGCACTATGTGGCAACATTTGTTCCACAAAAAATATACAAAAAGTCAGTATATATATTTAATAGTCAATTAAATGCCTGTTTAAAAATAACATTTTAAAACATACGTCGTTTATTGAAAGAGTAATTAAGTTGGTTATTGAAAGAGATCGATATTGAAATAAACTTGAAAAAAGCAACTAGGGCTACAAACAATTGTATCGAGAATAATATCAGACTACTATTTGAGATGTACCAGGGCTAGAACTAGTCAAATATCTAGTACAATTACGTATTCCCTGTTACGTTTCCATGAATAAGTTTTCTTTATTTTTAGTTTGTTTACGTAAATATTGACATTAATATCGTATATTTAAAATCCTT
Source organism: Cecropterus toxeus (assembly GCA_018249875.1). NCBI lineage: Eukaryota > Metazoa > Arthropoda > Insecta > Lepidoptera > Hesperiidae > Cecropterus > Cecropterus toxeus. The sequence continues at coordinate 6,482 of DWNE01008998.1, read as the reverse complement.
AGACTCATTTTACGTCTCATTGTGACGTGATTCAGCTACGACACAGTTGCGCACTTCGATTTTACGTAGAATTGTCTCTTTCGAGTGTGTTATTTATTGGTAGTCGATAGCGGCAGGTAAATTTGCTGCGTATTATTTTGCGTTCCAATTTAATTTTCGGGAACAGCAACACATTTGACTTGAATATCAGTTTGAACTGTTGTAGCCAAATAGCAGTGGATTTCTTTTTAACCTAGAACCAACATAATTGTAGGAAATAAAAATGAAGATAATATATTAATACACTAGATAATTTCCCTGTTAAAAAAAACCTGTGAATCAAATAGATGCGCTAAAAATAAAAATCAGGCTATATTGTAGTTTTATATTACAAAAGGATATTTATTTTAAAAAGAATATGTCATAGAAAGCGTACCAGCGAATTAATAGAAAGTAGTATTAAATACGTCAAACCAACTATTGTTTTTGTCAGATGACACGTTAGTTAGATGAAGAGAACAGGTCACGATAAGACTGGCAATGCGGATGCGGGCGGATGTGTGATTGACTGGCTGCTTGTCAGAGCGCAACACCCGCACCGTTCCGTTAGGTGACCAGTGTTTTTCAACCTTTTTCACCGCAAAATCCCAAAGACATTCACAAATATATAGCATATTACATTTTTATGCAAGACCCCCTTACTATGTAAAAGTATGTCGCGATAATATAATTCTAAACTATTTCTAACATAATATATTCTAGCAGTTTAAGAAGTTACCATGTATAACTTCCGAACTACATTTTTATTGATAGTGATAGAATCTTTTGCGATTCGGTTCCAGTAAACCACCGCCACACTTATGTCAGCCTAATCGCAACAGACTTTAGCGCTGCTGTCTAGTTTGAAGGGTGCGGTACGGGAGACATACTTTTATAATACTTATCAGATAGTTTGCCATTGGCTGTTAACGGTGCCTAATAATAATACATATCTGCTTTAAACATAATTTAAACATAACATGATTAATAATAATAAGGCATTACAATTAAATATATTGTTTAACTTTATATTATTTTCATTCCATTGTATTCAGAATTTTCGACCCCTCGATTGAGTCCCCCAAGGAGGTTGCGACTTACACGTTGAAAAGCACTGGACTACACCATGCCCGGTGCGTTCAAATGTTTAGGTCAATAATCTTTTTATTCGACGCTGCCTGGTTCACGCACATTCATAAAAAATGCACTTGCTCGTTTATACGAATCGAGAACCAAAATATCCGTCGTAATTAATGGATCAATGACACTGCATTGGGTTCATGTACTACTCGTATTTACACATTCGCGATAATAACATGTTCAAAACAATCATAACTTACCTACTTATATTTTGATTACTTGTGACGTTCGTTTGTTTTCATAATAACAATAATGTCGGAGAAATTATACGTGAAGCCAAATTTCTCATCGGTATTTTACGAATACTGTGCATACGGAAGAGCGTGAGATTTGCCATAAGGTTCATGTAGAGAAGACGTACAAAAATACAGTCGTATTAAGTACCTTCTTCTTTTTTGAAGTCGGTTAAAAATATAATACTTATGTACAATAAGAGTTAGGTATACGTTAAATAAAGCAAGGTAAAACGTTCTTTGTTTACATTACTGATAATGTGAAACGCACAATGTTAGATGTCTGTTAAAAAAAACGTTATTGCTTTTACATACAGCGCAATCAACTAAGACTCCTCGTCCTTATATTTTTTTAACTCAAAAATTAATACAGATACGCATACACATAAAAACTTCGCAGAGAAAATACCTGTTTTTGAGTTATGTTTCACAAATACTATTCTTAAATGATGTATGTATACAAATGAAAATAATGTTTTGAAATTCAAAACTTCATCAAATTATTTGACTGATATGAAAATGAAGTATGATTTTTATTTTAGTTTAATTTCGGTCGATGTTCCACCATTGCGACGGGCGGTTAGTATTTATTATTGCATTTCTCTGTACCGAGTGCAATGTTTAGTTTGGAAAAACACATTTTGCATGAAACAATTTCTAGATTGGTTATTAAATAGAGATAAACGTGTCTATTAACGTCATAGATTTCCTTTGATATGATAGAACATAATGCTATTTAGATTAACGATCATAGATTACAACCGATTCAAAACACGAGAAGTAATGATCTAGATTTCTGAATAGAAAAACGTAATAACATGACGCATTACGTTGATGTGTTACGAATAGGAATACATAACACAGCCATATGATTACAAATAGTAAATATGGCAGAAACATTACTTTGTGATAGAAAGCAGTGACACTGATATCCGGCCATTACTTTCCAGATCGTAAATGGCCAACACGGTGGAGAAACCGCAATCTGATGTAATCGTGCGCGTTGATTAACCCATACCACCAGTTATAAGATTTATCATATTAAAACAAACAGTGGATTTTAATCACAATAGGAAAACTTTAAGCATGCTACTAGACGGAACATATAAGGAAATTCGAAATTTTTGTTATGACAAACAAATGTAGGGCGAGATTTAAATCATTTTAAGGGTTCCGTAATTACTAAGACTCCGTTGTCCATCCGTCTGTCAGCAGGCTGTATGTCATGAACCGTGATAGTTACAGCTGAAACTTTCACAGATGGTGTATTTCTGTTGCCGCTATAACAACAAATACTAAAAACAGAATAATTTAAATATTTGAGGGAGGCTGCCTTATAACAAACGTTGTATTTTTGCCGTTTTTTATAGATAACGCTACGGAACCGTGCTTGTGCGAGTTCTTACACTTGGGTTTTATTTTATTTTTATTTTACCAAAGCCATCCAAAAGGTTGGTACTTAACAATATTGGATCTTAATAAAATTGGAAAATATATGAACAAGATCAAAAATTAAACTCGACATGCATTAAAATTAAAGCCTCCGTATCTGTTCTCACTTCAAAATAGAATCCGTGATGTTTCGTTAATATCAATACTAGATGAAGCCCTACGGAACACATTCAAGGCCGAGCAGCCACGTGCAAATCGTAGGGCCCTAGAGCGGGACGCATTTATTAATGCTACCACGAGGTCACAAATTGTTAGGCGCTATGCGCAGCTGTGCAACGTTACGTATTATAATCATGAACTATGATAATATGTGATAATATCACTTATCAGATTAACTAAAGGATATTTTCTGTGAGCGACGTACTTTATTCTGTTTGAATACATTTTAGTCAGCGGTAACAATATTAATGTTTGCAAGCCATTCAGTGGCTTAATAAGGCATTGAACAAAAGTTTTAACAACTTACAATTCTATGTTACCTTGGGCAAAAATAATTGATTGAATTTTTTCCTTTTTTTTCAATAAATATGAAGTAGCAAACGAGTAAGCAGCCCACCTGATGGTAAGTGGTTACTGCCGCCCATGGACATTTGTAAGCAACTTCATATAGAACAGGGGTTCTATATGAAGTCTATCACAGATGCGCTGCTACTCCCGAGGAGTGAGAGTCGCCTCATATAAAAGTGAGCCGGCAACCACACCCTTCCACCGAAACGCAACTGCTTCACGCTAGAAATAGATCTGGCGGTGGTACTTCCCCGATCGAACAACATTGGTTCTACCACCAGGTTGATATTCTAAATTATGTAAGTACCTATATTCATATTTTCTATTCACTTTGTCATTTATAGCGTTTCCAATAACTTTTAGGCAGACAGACTAGCTCACCTTTCAGTGAAGATAATTTAAAAGGATCAAAAAGTTTAGGGGCGAAACTCCGAGGGTTCTTAAGTTTTAATTACAGCTGTCCTAGTCAGTTACGGAGAGAAGAATGATAAAAACTTATTTGAGGAGAAACTCCCTTCGTGGCCTACTTGACCCTCATAAGGATCAACATAAAATACGCACAGGCACTGAATTCACAAAGTGTCCAAAATAATTGGAACAGATACGGATAAGCAAAGGGATTTAAAATGAAGGAGACTAGGTAATAAGGGCGGCTTAGGGATAAACAAATTGGAAGGCAAGTGGAGTTCAAATAGAATTATTCAGAAGTGTAATATTGCGTTCATACGAGTGTTTCGAGCAGTATTCAGTGGCGCTCTGGTTTTATTTACCTGGATGTGGTTATCGGTGTATAAATCAATACTATAAGGTTAATCAACATATAATAAATAAGGTTAAGTTATTTATATAAACATATGTCATAAAAAAAACTAAATACTTCTAATTCTGTTACGAGGCCTGAAACGAGCATAGCGCAATAATGCTCATCCATCCATTTATCGGCCATTTTCAGGTCTATTGCTGGATCCACATCCAGCAATATAAGAAGAAGGCTTATGCCTAATGGGGGCTTTTGCCAATTGCCACCGCGCTTGCTATGTGCGTTGGTGACCGTAGATATTGATATTACATAGGAAGATGCTGCTGAATGTCTCTTGAATTTTGTTCCTTAGTCGCTTCTTTCGACGTCTACGGGATGAGGGTAGCTATACAAGCTATTCGGCGCCTGATGACCTAATTTTTTTTTTATTATGATTCGCTCTATTTTGCGAGTAACGGGGAACAACAACAAAAAATTTTCACAATATTAACGCTTATTCCACGCGCTTATCGGAGCGTCGTATTGTATCGATACTGGTAATCTCGTATCGGATCCGAGAATAACCAAACTGTAAGTTTCATTACACGAAGTTCAGTAAAACTAATCTGTTACAAGGAAATTCTGCCGCATGTGGTGCTCGTTACACAATGTCATAGATTCAAGTATTGTTAAAAGCTTTTATTTAACTTGCAATGTTTGTGTGTAAGTATGTTTGGGTCACATCTTGCAAGCTGAATTTAACCCACTTCTCAGTATCCGAATGAATTTGGAATACATATTAAGTTCTGATGACAATGCAATTATATGTTATCAATATTTTTGTAATTCTAATAAGGCCGCCGCAATAAAAAGGTGGAATATGTATTTTTGTCCAACCCACCCAATATGGGTATCAAGTGAAAGAGCTTAATTTGTAGAATTCAATTCAGAACGGAAAAAGCTTGTTTTTAACAATACCATTTTATATTAATTTATTTTCCAATATCGATCATCGCTAAAATGTCAAGTTTTTATAGATTGCTATTAAATCTATATCTACGAGACAAATGAGATGGTGTGTATCTGTGTGTTACTCAATCACGCAAGAATCACTGGTCCGATTTGGATATTTTCTTCTATGTATGTACATTATTTAACTGTTCAGTCTATAGGCAACTTTTGATTTTGATATTTTTCGCTATTTAAAAATGGCGACTATTTTAGTGACGTCACTATTTTAGTGACGTCACTATACTCTGGTTTTAGACTTTCATATTACCATTTGAAATAAAAACAGAACGCTAAATCTAGCAACCTTTGATGGCGTATACGACTTTAACATTTAATTTTCTATCCGGAAAGTCTTTATCACTTTTCATATACCTCCAACAGTTAATGAGTAAAACATATTTTGTCACGTAGCGAAGCTCGGATACTTCACCTAGTTTTAAATGCAATATAAGTTTTATAAATAGATATACTTTTTACCCGTTTTCGTGAGAAGGGGGGCAATGTTTTTCGTATGTATTCGTTTGTCCATTTCTTTGTCACGTGGAACTGTTCAAAATGAAATCAATCGTTTTTAAGCAATCGGTGTTTTTATTTGAATGTTTTGACTGTGTTACTTGTTCTTACTATTAAATTATTTTGATACTAACGTATTAAGACAAACGCCTTTTATTTTATAAGTTTACATTTTTGCTTTTATTTAAATAATGTCAGCACAAATTTTTGTTGGACCAACGAGTTTATGAAACGAAATAACTCACGTATTATTATTATACGTCCCTAGATCATACACAATAAAAGTCACATAAAAAACTGTCTGATGTTTATATCGGGCTATCAAGCTTGGTTTATGGTAAGATTAACAAGTAATAATGAAGATACCCTGACTCCTGTCAGATAGATAAATCGATTATTCTCAAAAAATATTTCGTCGTAATTGTTACAGCTGTTTTCGGGAAAAAATCGAATAATTTTTATTTTATACGGACAAGAACAATTATGAAAAAAATATGAAAGAAAAAACCCGATCGGTGTCCACATTAGAACAATTATATGCATGTATTAAGGGTGTGCGAATACCGAATCGAATCGAATATTAATATTCGATTTGAGTTTCAAATCGAATATTAGACTTTTCGCAATTCGAATTTTGACGCAATTGGGTAATAATAGAAATTCAGTGATATTTCAATAAATCGCTAATTGTTCGTATTATTCGAAATTTTTCGAAGTTTTTCGAATATTTTAAGTTTTTGAATTATTCGGTAACTTTCGAGTAATTCGAACTATTTGATTCGAGCTTCGAATCGAATATTCGAATTCGATTCGGGACGAATTATTCGTAAGTTCGAATTATTCGCACATACTAGGGGTATGTATGTATG
>DWNE01008997.1:0-11181 GCA_018249875.1 Cecropterus toxeus | reverse complement strand
GTTTAGATTTCTGTTCTGGGTCTGGGTGTTTGTGTATTCTTGTTTGTGTGTCCATGGCACCCACGACACAGGAGAAACTCCTAGTGTGGGGCTATGAGTGTTGAAGGCGTGTTTTTTTTTTTAAGTTATTTTCACTTGTGGGAACTTAATTTAAAGTTGTACAAGTTCGCTGTTAATGCAACAGCATCTTTACTACACCTGGTCCTTTCTTAAAGCTGGAGTGTGCAGAAGTAGCTAACGAGTATGTAGATGCTAAGCGGCCACCAGTAATCTGTAATCAACACGTGATAAGATTAGAGTCTTACCTGAGTTTGGCCACGTCGTTGCTACCCTCGAGAACGCGTCGGATAATTATGTCCCCTATAACACACCTTTGAAACTAGAACATGAGACACGAGAACAACGCTTAACACTGTTGTTTTAAGTTAATTAATTGTATACAATAAATTAATATTTACTTTTATTTCAATTAAACTCAGTTTCAAATATTTCAGAACGGTGAAAGTAAGAATTATTATTATAACTATAATTTTAAGATTTCATTACTGGCACGTCCTCTATAAAGGCGCTTCTTTAATCCATATTCTTAGCACGTTTTTATTTGTTTTTTGCATCCTCATTCGTGTATGTACTCGTATATTCAAACTGATCTAAGGTAACGAATTTATCACACAATAAATATAAGAAATTCGTTGTACCGCAGTTAAGTAACTTTTATTGTACGGACACAGTTATACTGCAAGAATTTGCCTTGATCCTTAAGTAACTGAGCGAGCAAAGCGATTGGACATAAAAGTAAGGAGTCCTTTTGTGTGGTATAATTGCATTTCTCCATCTCAATACATTTGTCCGCGCGGCGCCAGCGGTTACCCGGTCCTTGGTTCCGTGCAATAACAGGGCCTAGCGGCGCCGATCGAGTTTGTTCAACTTCATTTGTATTTTATCTACTGTTATTCGTTCAAGAGAAACTCCTGATTTCTATCGATGTTATGGCACCTGTAGCATTGTTCTAGCAGTGTTCTATATAGTTCTTAATGTTGTGTGTATGTGTACAAATTAAATAAGTAATTCAATGAGTATCGTAAATGATAAAGTTAAAATCTATATTATGATGTTTTCAGTATAAAATAATTAAATGAACAAAACCTTAAATTAAAAACATACTTACAAGTGAACTTCACTTCGTCAAATCGATTAGTTAAATATTCTAAATTAGCGATTTAAAAAGCTAGATTTATAGCTGTAGTTATATTCTGATGCTGTCCATGTAGTTTTAGGTACCAGAATAAACAGCATAGATATTTTGAGAATGAAAGTATTGAACCGCGTAATCGCTCTACTAGTGATCTATTGGCTCTAGCAGTGTCCAATAGTGGCAATGAGCTCAGAGTACTCGGATTGCGTTCCGTTGGTGATTCTGGAGTCCTTTGCGTATCACCGATGAAAGCCACCAACAACACAACTCCCAGCTTTAAAAAAATCCCCCACGTCACTAAAATGGTCGAACTCGTATGTGGGAAGAAAAACAATTTGTCTTTATTTTATTATCGACGTCGAGAAATGTAGCTGTTTTTCTTAATACATTTGTTCAAACTCCGACGATAGTCTTCGCTCTAATATAATAATGGAGTTCTGCGGTCTCGGTTAAAGTCGCTCAGGTTTATTTAATCTAGCGCATGAAATTTAATCGTTTGTTATTGACTGAAGTTTGTTATTAATTCAATATTATGTTATTCATTTAACTAATCATTACAAAACCTAGTCATATTAGTCATATGTCGATATTAGTCGTGTTTAAGATATAAAGATATTAACTTTCTATGTTTCTTATCACAATATTGACTGTAATTTAAAAAAATCATTAAATTGTAAACATTTCAAAAAATTATTATATTTTGAACGGTTATGGTGTACGCATGCTGCAATAATAAAATACAGTGCTAGTTGTAATAAACATCGGAGGTCAAGTTAAAAACAATTAGAACAAGTTAGTGAGAAAAGTTGTCAAACAATAAACTGGGAGTTCTTTTGTGTGTCAAAATTGGGTTTCTCCATCTGAACACATTTGTCGAGCAGTTGGCCGCGCTCGGTTCGATAAAATACATAATGGAGAATCGCGGTCTAGGCTTAAGTTTATACAACCAACCTCCCCGAAGTTTATACTCTATTAGAGTTCATAGATACAGTTAGGGACAGTCTCTAACAAATGTTAATGAGAACTTAAATATGATTACAGTCCTTACATTACCTTGTTTAAACAAAGTGTTGTTACAAATGCGAAATTATTAGAGACCATATTATAAGATAAATATAATATGAAATTACATAAATACAATTATGTATGAAATGTCAAACAAATTACTACAAGTTAATGATAAAGCGAGCAAAGTGATTAAACAATAAAGTGGAGAGTTCTTTTGTGTGACATAATTGGATTTCTCCATCTCAATACGTTTGTCCAGCGGCAGCGGTTGCCCGCTCTCGGTTCGATGTAATAATGGAGGCCCGCGGTCTCGGCTTAAGTTTATTCAACCGAGCTCGCTAAAGTTTATTCTCTATTATTTTCTCCAGCAAATGTTAATGAGACTTTAAACGCGATAACAGTCTATTCATTAAGTTATTTAAACATCGTGTTTAGGATTAACTACTATCTATGGAATGGATGTGAGAAAATTTGTTCACTTAAAGTCATTATTTCTTATCTAATGTAAACAAACAACAAGGAAACTGGAACCATTAGTTTAATTTGTACAAATATAAAATAAAAATGTCAAGTTTGAGATTTTTATTTGCACATATTTGCGTATAACAATGATTCTCTTTCCTATAACCTAGTGACAATACGAATAAAGTATATCTCGTAATACCTGTGTAGATTTCTTATAATACCTGTATGTCCACATTGTGTGTAGATAACTTTGTAAAGGACTCAATACTTTATTTAGGACCAGAATGTACTGATGTCAGTGTGGATTAACCCTTAGCTGGCATAAACTGACGAAACTTTAAACAACTAACTAAACAGTAGCTGGGTAGGCGTCATTCGAAACAAACGCCGGCGTACTCTGGCATTTCTATAGTTGCTTATTGTAACTGCACTGAAGAGACTCACGAAACCGTAATGTTCAGTAAGCGTGAACTTCCGGAGCGGTCTATTCAAGTATTGTATTGAAATCTAGTTAGGCTTTGAAGTTTCTCATTTAGTTGTTGTTGTACCCGCGTAATATTTCAGATTAGATTATAGAAACTTAAACGAAACTGTTGTACGGAGATGTATAGAATAAAGACCTCATTATTCCGCTTAATAAATTAAATGGATTAAAATTATAGCACGTAATATTTATAGCACGATTATTTTAATTACTGATACAATATAAGTTAAACTAATTTTGGTGTAACAATATTTATTGGTAAATGCTTTTGGGTCGTCCATATTTATATTATAGGCATGACAAAGTTCAATGTTTTAGAAACTGTAATTATAAACTTTTCATGTTACATAATAAGATACGAGTGCGCAATTTACTTAATGATATGCAGTCGTCTGAAACGAACCTAATTTAAATTGGATATTATTAGATTTGCTATACATATATCCTCTTACGTTGAATATATCTGAGATCGCCAACTTATATTGCTCTTTCGAATTCAAATATACCAGATTTTTATTTTTACTTTTTTTTACTATAAGGAAATAGGTACAGTTGTGCCTCTGGAGTGAAACTATGTATAAAAGGTTCTATCCCTATTTGCCATATATATGCCGATTTATTGATAAAAACAATGTGGCCGATATGAACCGCACACATAAATGAACTGCTTCTCTGATTCTCTTCGCGACCTGTGCGTGTGGCGAGCATAGAATGAAAAGTATCAAGAAACGATAGGATTCAAGTAGCATGCGTGCAGGTGGGACACGCGTGCGGGAGTAATGCCTGCTTGACTGAAAAAGCCCGTTAAAAATGCATAACGCCGAACATAAAATTCTCTTTTCGAAGATTCTTGAAAACGGAATTGATTACCGACTACGCTTAGTAGTGCAATACTATATTCCAGCCATTAAATATTTTACTTGTTTTGAAAGCTTGTTTGCTTATCATAACTAGCACAAATGTTTGCAACGCAACTCTATTAAGGGTTGCTCTACAACTACTACATTATGTATACAGATATGGCAGAGACCGAGATATTATCTCCATATTAGTTTGAACCCTGAAACTTTTCTTAGCCGTTTTTATTTATAGGCAATCTGATCGTTGGTCTTGTTTATTTCCATAAGAAATAATGCAACTATTATTTATATATGTTTTGTTTAACAAAAAGTAAATAACGTTCCTGCTAACTGCGTCCAATATGAGCACCAACATTTAATAAAAAGTTGTTACACAGGAGTACCCAACCTAACAAAAGAATCTTATAACATTTCAAGTTGCCTAGCCTATTTAGTTTCGTACAGAATTGGTTGAATTTATTAAAATTAGTCTCTAAAAATTTAAATTAAAGCCAAACCCAAACTTTGAAACCCATAATATACTAAAAACATTAAGAATTTTTATTGTATGTCATTCTTCGTACATTTTTTATACGCAAGAGGCAAATGACTAACAACTATGATTTAAGCAGGCAGTACTAATGCATCTGGAATGAGGAGTCAAATTTATCATCATATACCTCTACTTAGCAACCTTATTATATATAATATACGTAAGAAGCAAATGACTGATCCCTACGCTTTAGAATGACAGAACTCCAACTTCATCTGGGTTGAGGACTTAAAAGTCAACTTTTTCAAGATCAACGAATGCACGAGAAACGGTCGCAGATTGTAGCTCATTCCGCTCATGAGTTAGACCGCTTACAGTTATTCATAAATAGTCTTGTACGAGTAACAAGTTCCGTTACCACCTGTGACAGGATACGAATACGTATAAATGACGTTGTGGTAGCTTAATGGCACTTCTGAGAGAGATCGCTGCTCATTAGAGATGTTAGCTCATCTTAATTGCCTAACTTTTGACGATTCCTCTACTTCAAATACGTATAACGACTGACGTTATTAAACTAATTATTCCTGTGCGTTATTAGTAATTAAGCTTAAACATAATTTATATATTACTAAAGTGTTCGATGTTATAAAAATATTTAACCTAACAGTAACACATTCTAATAAGCCACATAATAATTTTGTTACATGAAACATATATGCACTGTTATGTTTTTTTTTGCATTAGAGTAAGATGTTTAAGAGTACTATATGACTTAAATATATCCGTGATTCCATTTACGAGTTCCAATATACCTCCAAAGTACCAGCGTCTCTATAGTAGACAATAAATAGAATTATTCATCTAATGGCTAAATAGTAAAGAAGGAGATCATTACGTTGGTTTCAGACTCTTAGTGGCAGGTACTCTTATACTCACAACAAAATTTAAAATTTCTTACTTAAAACTATGTTGAAACTAAAACCAAGCAAATAAATCCAAACCAATAAATTCGGGATATTATTCAAAAATAACGTACCGCTTATTGTGTTACATTGTATAATTATGATTCAGATGTTGTCATAAATTCTATATTTTGTTATAATCAGCGCCACAAGCAACTTTGCATCATAATTAAAAACTAAAGGTACAGAATTCTCGTTCGCGAGGTATAACAATAACAAGATAAAGTTTCATCTGAACAGAATAAACTGCAGTAATGAGAGCTCAAGTCGACAAATTAGATCTCCAGTTGACTGTTGTTAATGAAATGCAAACAATAGCGAAGTAAATACTGCGATGAAAATCTTGTATCTAAACTTGTTACCTTGTAGGACAGTTCTTTATATTATATTAATTCTAACGGACCTGTTTTAACAATATAGATTAGCGAGAATCTACAGTTTGAAGAAGAGTTGTTCGTCTAGACTGAAATTTGGAATAACGTTTAGTAGCTCTATTTGAATTCAATGTTAACGATGTCTTACATTGTTTGTAGATGTTATATTACCAGAAATTGTAAATGATTAAAGTTGTTAGTAACTAGAGCTCATACACAATAAAATTGAATAGAATGGAAGGTCCATTTGGAATCGAATACACATTCTTTTCTACATTTGCTTAGTAAATGGGAACTGTTAATATTCAGCGCGAATAACTTCTGAAATACGTATTATTTTAAGACGAAACACAAAAGAGAAACAAACATGAATACTTAGATAAACTTTAAATTGCAGTTGAGTGCGATCGTTGAATCCAAGAATGTTTTACACATATGCCCACGTGGCATCCATAATCCAGTGAAGGTAACTGAATAAAAATTTCGAACAAAAATAAAAACATGTGAATTATTTAATGATATTTTACTATCGGAAATATTGCGCGTCGCTTGCTGATTTTTATCGTACAAAGCTTACGGTGGGCCAACTTAGTAAATCTGCTTTGAATCCCGCAATGGATGTTATAAATGAGGCAATTCAGCATTATATTCCGACCAGCTTCCTCGGTTTGCAGATTTGACCGCCGCAAGTTAGTTTATTTTCTCTTTGTCTTTGCCTTTGTGTAATAATGGCTATTTTTATTCCAACTTAAAATTGGTAAGCATTATGTAACCTGGACTTATGAAGAGTTTTGTGTAAGAGTATAGTTTTTGAATAAATGTACAATGAAAGCTGTAGAATTAACGATAAATTTTCTATGATTTGATCATTGGATTATAACCAAAGTATTTCTTGAGATCTAAGTGTGCTAAGTTTAGCTAATCTAAGTTCATTATTGTTATACATGCTTAATGTGATTGAAGCCAGTAGATCTCTTTGCATGCCACATTATTACCGCCTTTATAATGCGAGCTGTTCGAATTGAATCCCATCAGCAATCACTTCCACCATTATGTTCGCCTTTGTTACTATACACTATCAGCTTTATAAGCATAAATAATTGAATGATGAAATCTTCATCCATTGTGTAGTCAGTGGGTAGTGAGTAACAGTGGGCGAATACAAACAACGCAACGTGAATTGTTCCTGCAATCAAGAGCGTTGACGTTTCAAATCTGATTTTCCCCTGATTTGTGGCCGGCGAGGTCGCTTCGTATCGGCTTCACGTCATGCGATATTAAAACTGAAATGTTCCATAAAGTTCTTCATTTTCATTAGTAACTTATCACATATAATGACATTAAATTAGCTATTGCCCGCGAATTCGTAAATGCGACTTTAATACAATTTGTAAAAGAAAATCAACCCCTATTTAGTCTTTTTAGTAGAAATAACAAAAAGTTTTAATGTACAAATTACATGATTATTGCTCTAGCAGGCTTTACGATGATAACTCAAAATTGAGAATACTTTCGCTTTTTTAAGTGAAAAAAAAACTGATTACTATAAAACACCTTAAATGATTTGTATAAAGGTAATAGATGAAATTCTTAATTCTTTAACATTTTCACTGAACTATAAATAATAAAGGATTGCACACCGAACAAATCAAATATGAATTAAAGTTATAAACTCCTCGATGAACAAAATTTTCCGCATTTTTTATTATAACAAACGTCATGCCAATCTTAAAAACTTGGGAATGGTTATAAATAATTCTTCAATCTGCTGAACAGGAAAATGAAATAAGCGTTTAACTTTCACCGATCGATCGCTTATAAGAAATTATTAAGAAACGATTACCGGTTATTGGGAGAAAGTTTTCTTGCTAAAGTCACAACAATCCGAAGTAATAAGCATGATTCATGTTTTGATGAGTTCACGATTCAGTTGTTTCTCGATACCATTCGAATTTGGGAACGATTTCAATTACGGCTTAAAGCTCAACTGGGACACGTGTAAGTCAGAAGACGAGCTTTGATAACTTATACGGGAATATCGCAGCGGGAAATTCTAGCCGTCGAACTGGCGTTGAACACAACAAAGCCATTACCGATGGAAGCGGACCTCAATCTTATTTTCAGAGAACAGGACCGAGCTGAAGATAACTTATCTTTGAAGTTATCACACGTAACAACATACACTGTTATAAGCAGAGATAACTTAATGTTTATACATAAATATTTGGTAGTAAATTGGGTAGTTGTTGTTATGTTTATTATGGAGTTTTATTTGCCGCATAACGACAACTTTTAAGGAGTAGGGGTAGAATATTATTAACGTTACAAAACTAACTACATCATCAGGTATAACCGATCTCAGGATGACAAGAATGGCAGAAGAACTTAGCTGCATGCAATTTATGTAATAAGAGATAGACACATGTACGAAGCATAGTAACTTTTTCTTAGTTATGGCAAAGCCTTCGCTAAGAATAATACCATTAACGGTAAAGTTAGAAAAATGGGCGGCGGTTGCCATGTACTAGTTGATGGACGTAAGAAAAAATGTCATGAAATGAAACAACAACAATATAATGCTACATATACGGGTCTATGTCGGACAAAGAACGCAAAAGTAGTAAAAAAGATCGTAGTTGTATGAGAATGTATAGATGCACATAAAAGTAAAAATGCCTTCAGGTGTATTCTTTTCACAGTATACTTGCATGACTTTATTTGTTTCAGTTAACATGAAAGCGCTGAGTAAGTTTTAAGAGAACATTTGAAGAGCTCCTCTATAAGTTATTTAGTGTCTGAGTTGAGCTGAATAGTATAATTCTTGCAACTTGCAAAGAAAATACGTAAATAATAAATCATTTCTGTATTTCTTTTTTGCAAGTTTTTTAATTATATATTCTACTGATTTAAATATCTTATCGAAGTTCAGTTTCTTAATATTACATTACTGTATTTTTTCGTCAACGACTTAAACGTTTTATCTTCAAATTTACTTGATATTAGTATTTCAATCAGTCTTCAACCTAATCGTAATTAAGTATGTTTTAATTAAAGAAAAAGATCTTTGTTTCAATCTATGAATGGGCGGTATATGTGGATACTTACTGATAACATATTTGACATATTGCATTAATTCGATAATATTATTCTGAATTATGTATATCATACCTATAAAATTAAACTATACGCAGATAATTGAGTACGCATTCTCTATCTTACGACATGGTACAATAATATTTTAAGAAGTTTAAAATATAGGGATATAATAAAATATATCTTTAGTATAAATATTACGTTACATTAAATTTATGAGGTCGTAATGCGTTGTGGCATTTTCATAATGCCGGTGCGCGCTGTGGTCAATTATCAAAAGAACCACAATGAAAATTTTGCTCGTGGTCGCTTTGCGTCACATACTCTGGACCACAATACTTCCTCTTTTTTAAAGCTTATTTTATCCTTTATTTGCGTCGCAAATTAGGTTTTATTTTCTAAAGAAATAGCATTAAAATATATCAACATTATTAAAGACGTATTAAATAGCAGTTTAGTGGAGTCAAGTTGTATATATAGTTTATGAAAAACTGTATCTAATTTAGTAATAAATAAAACTGCACATTTGTTTGATGTGTAAGGGAATCATTTTGAACGAACCTCATATTAGTAGTTAACAATATATTGTCAATGTGTCTACTTTGTATCAAATGGCTACAATTTTCTATACACAAAGATGGCCTGAAGCACCCTTCACAGTGCTATTTCAAAGCGTAGAGCTAAACTAGTCTCGTATTTTCTTGTGATAGGTACTAAGAAAGTCTCAAACGTATTTGATAACTAACTTAACGAATGAACAAACAGATTAACATGCCCATTTAAATACAGAAGTGCGTTTGTTTTGGCCAATGACGATCACTTATTTAGCTCCTTACTTCTCACGCAATGTAACATATTATATCGGTTACATTATATACAACCGTGACATTAGAATTTTATTAAATGAAATACACGTATCCTATAATAATCCATATCCTAGGCTAATTTTTATATTACTCAACATTAAAGAACTTCTAATAAATAATTAGTTATAATAATAATAAACGCACGCACGAAATGCAGCCAAGATATTAATATTTTCATTATGCGTACTTACTATCATATCACAAAATTAGAGGTTTAAAACAAAAAAAAAATCTTTATTTACCCAAATAAGGTACATACGTTGGTGTTAGAATAGATTATAATGAACTCTGATTTCGCCTTTAAGGCGTGCAAATGTATAATTACCTACATATTTCAAAACTGTCAAAATTATTTACTAAAATTATAAATTGTCATATGACACAGTGCTAATTAATAAATATAGTTATAAAATCAATATGTAAAACGATACGGATAATCCGCTCTAATTTAACTTCACTGGGAACTCAGTTAACGCATATGTTCCCCACTAATTACTACAGAATCCTGAATAAGAAATTCGCTTTCATCAATTCATCGAAGTCTCCGGAAGACAGGCGATAGATAAAATGCAGTTTCTCAGTTTCCTCGCGTGATTTATTGATGAGATTTCACCAAGCGTTGTTGAACTTTCTGAGGAAGTAGTAACAAATCTTGATAGTTTGCTAGATTATTCATTAATTCATATGGGTAGTTAGAAAGGAATTATTTAATACCCATACTGCGGTAAGTCAAATAATACCAAACAACTAATGAATAGTTTTTGTCCGTAAATCTCATTTTCGGCACTTAAACAATATAGCTAATTGATTGTAGAATTATGTTGTCGCGGATTTAGCTTATTTTAATATGTAACGAATATGCACGAAAAGCGGTTTTAAATTTATTTTAATTGCAGATAATTCTACATATGTAATTGCATATATCGTGTTCGCGGCCTTTTATATCCACGATTATTTTGAAACTCATTAAATAAATGCTTTCTACACTCGCATATACAAACGCGTATGACGCGTATATGAAGTCACTTAAGTTTAGTTAGAACTCGTAGGCGAACACAATACTACACTCAGCTGCAAATGGCTGCAAACACGACAATGATGTTTGAAATCTGATTTCAGTAAGTACAGATAATTTAGGTGGTCCATTTTGGTTGTTTTGGATGAATTAGACGGCGAAATGAGTGGTTAGAAACGAAACACCATTTCTGTGTATGTATCTACAAAAATTTACTTTCACTGACATATGATGCTGAATAAAAAAGCAAACATATTTTAAACTTTGAAAAGCACAAAATATTATAATATATTATTTACTAGCTGAACCCGCGGTTTCACCCGCGATTAAAAGAAATGTAATGTGACATACATATAATTGAACGTTTTTCGATTCAAGCAACGA
>DWNE01008996.1:0-11182 GCA_018249875.1 Cecropterus toxeus | reverse complement strand
AGTACCACCGCCACACCTATTTCTAGCGTGAAGCAGTTCTTGCGTTTCGGTGGAAGTGTGTGGTTGCCGGCTCACTTATATCAGAGGCGACCATCTCAGTCCTCGGAAGTAGCAACGCACCTGTGGTCGGCTTCATATAGAACCCCTGTTCTATGTGAATTTGCTTACAAATGTCCATGGGCGGCAGTAACCACTGACCATCAGGTGGGCTGCTTGCTCGTTAGCTACTTCATATTAATAAAATAAAAATAAAATAGTCTACCCTATAATTCGCACTTGGCCTGCGCCATTGACTATGACCTAAAACTATTTCATATTGAAAGAAACTCCGTGCCTAGCAGTGACACACTAATGATTTTACGAGAGATCAATGGTGTAAAAATATCGCTAATCATTTCATATTTTAGGCTTCATTATAAAACTAAGGTTTATATTTCCATGTTTTACGGGACGTTGTATCTGAAATATGACATCCAGAATTATTTACGAGTAGGCGGCTTCCTACCGGATCCTAGGACCCGTTAGCAGTCTTGATATAATTTATGCTGAAAATGTTGTTTGCTTCTTGTATTTAAGCAAATACAATTCATACAAATGAGTTTAGATTTCTGTTCTGGGTCTGGGTGTTTATGTATTCGTCTTTGTGTATCTATGGCACCCACGACACAGGAGAAAATCCTACTGTAAGGCTATGAGTGTAGAAAGCGTTTATGTTTACTTCTTTTCCTTTTTTTTATAATTTATAACAGAACTTTTACAGTAACTCTTACTAATACTACCATACTAAAATATCAAGACTATTTCATCTATCGACTGAAAGACGCGTCGCATAGGCGGGCCGCGGGACGAGATGAAAAATCACAGATGACTTTTTTTATTGCCCGACTCACCACTCCGGGGAGAGGTGTAATTACGGAGAAAAGTGTCTTCGTGACATTTTTTCCATTTTGAAAATATTTTACCGGAACAACCTTGTATTTTTCGTTACGTAAAAGGTTGTGTTGAAGTCACTGGAGCGAAAAGTCATAGCTAAAAATATTAAAACAGATGTGTTTTAAAAAAAATACCGTCACTTTTATTAACAGTTTTCGTACCTCAACAGGTAACAATTATCTATCCAACCATCTATCCATTAGCCTTAGAAAGTCCTAGACAAAGGCCTTCTCTTAACTGCGCCACTCCGAACTGTCCTGAGCCGAATACATCCAGTAATCACTTGCCGTATCTACAGATCTGTCCATCCTGTCGGGAATGATCATAATGACCACTATTCCAATCAAAATAGTTATATCTTATACTGAAACAAATGGGACAATTATAAGCGATTTACAGAACTCTAGGGGATTCGACTTGTCTACCACCAAATTTTTTCCAAGTCATAACAGCAATGTTAAGTCCTATTTTTGTCTAGTTTAAAGGAATACTCATTCATGGTTCTCTAAAATCTCAGGGATAGCAATGCATCTGTCGCTAACCTCGTGAAATATTTTATCTGGTACTAATTAAAGATATCCATGGACGAAAACGGCCATTTACAGGTGAACTATTGCTTATTTCCAACCACCAGCATTTAGAAATCCACTGACCGAGCAAGCAGTCCATACTCATTCATTACTTTTACAATATATTAAAATTAAAATAGTTTCTACGCGACAGTACCTTTAATGCAACCAAATGGAATAAGATAGATCGCTGCGGTGATTGGACGCATTCGTCTTTATTACAACGTTGATATCGACTGTACTTCTGTACCTACTCGCTTCTAATGTACTATGAACTGACAGTATCTGCAGATCGTTCATTTATAACGATTTTCCTTGTAAGGACGAGAATGGGTTCTTTCAAGTGTCACTTAATTGTAATATTTTATGTTTGGTATTTTAATTCTGTGATAAATGGTTTTCTGTGATACCTGTTCACTTAGTTTTGTCATATGTTTGAATGTTAAATACATTCAAACATATGACTTAGGCATAAAATGGCAAATACCGAAGTCGAACTGAAAATATAATAAGCTAAAAAAGAATTAACTAACACTAAATTGAATTTAATAACTTTGAAGAAACTCAAAGATTGGAGGAGGAGAGGAGGGAAGAGGGGTGGTCCAACAATTGCGGTTGGTGAATAAATATTAGTTTGGCTACTCTCCGATTTGTTTACTCTATGCTGAGGGGAATTTGGAATAGAGTGTGAGGATTTTTTTTCTTACTCGTCGATGACAGGAACAAAGTCCCCCCCCCCCCCACGTCTACGATTAGAGCAGCATTAGCAGACTAGGGGTTGATAATTCAAGTCAACGATGAACGGATGTAGTTCACATTGTAAGGGTCAAAGCCTTCAAATTTATGAAGTCAAGTCTACCCTGAAGACATAATCAAAAATGATGATAGTATGGCCGTGATTAGAACAACATTTTACAGACTTTAAAAATCTTTAAATCATTTTACAAAACTGTACGACTTACAATTTAAAATATAATTTAAAATGTTCAAAAACTGAAACAGTAACATTTCCGAGTCAAGCACCCGTAACTTAGACAAAAAAGCTGAAACGCTATTTTTCTCGCAATAAAATAAATTATCTGACACATCGGGCAAGTCTGAAGAGCAGTTTCCACCAGTCACCGGCACGCGGCGCCACTGAGCTGGACACTTCAAATGAGAATATATGAACACTCGACAACTGCGCTATCTTTACTTTTAAAAAGTCTGCGATAATTTTACGCTATTTATTTTCGTTTTTCGTTCCCAGTTACTGTATGTGACGTTGAGTATAGGTTAGGTGGGAAGCTTAATTGGATTTCAGTTTACATGGTATTTGTATTTGACGACCCGCGTGGCCGAGCGGTTACCAAACCGATCTAACGCGCAGTGAGTCCCAGGTTCGATTCCCGGCCAGACAGGTATTTAAATGATGAGCTTAGATTTCTGTTCTGGGTCTGGGTGTTTGTGTATTTTTCTTTGTGTGTCCATGGCACCCACGACACAGGAGAAAATCTTAGTGTGGGGCTATGAGCGTAGAAAGCGTCTTATACAAATGTCTGGTTGTAAGTGCGTAGTAAGGTGTTTAAAAAAAGGTATACCAACTTAGCCTTTACATGTCTTTAGTATTTATCTTTAGTATTTCGGACTTGCCAAAATGAAGGAAAAGAATAAGAAAAAATTCAAATTTAAATATTGACGTTCGACACACTCAATGAAGTCGGTTAAACAGACATTCATCATTCGGTTATCGTCACGAACATAACGGGGTATATAATTATTTATTTTGTCTGGTAGTCACGGGACCTTACGGAAGAGAAGTGGAAGTGCAATAGGCTGACCGGCCGCCAAACCTTGTGCACGGAAGGACGTTTTTATATATATTACACCTGTTTCTATTGTCACTAGCATGCAAGAATTCAAATTGTCAATTTCGGAGTACCAGCGCCCTAAAATTCATACAACATAGGAAACAACACATCCGTAACTCGGTTCAAATTGAACTCCAATGTTAATTAGAGTTTATTTCTAAAATGTATGTGTGGTAACCACATACAATGAGGTTTAATTTTTTGGAATGAATGAATTTTACTTGTATTTTTCAGATGTCTGTTAGATTGGAACCTCTTCTTGCTTATACAAAAGCTTGTCATTCTTCATCATGGGTAAAAATGGTGTAAAAATATACGTTCACGTTTTACCTTCCATTTATGGCATTCATAAAATAAAAAGGCGTTTTGTAGTTTTCAAAATCAATAAAACAATTCAAGTTTTGCAGTTTTACACTTACCAAAATAACATGCGGTCCACTTGATGGACTATCAGGCTGATGGTAAGTGGTTACTACCGCCCATCGACATCTGTAAGCAACTACATATAGAACAGGGGATCTATGTGAAATCAATCACAGATGCGTTGCTACTCCCGAGGACTAAGATGGTCGTCTCATATGAAAATGAAATGCAACCGGCGTCTGAATGAGTTACCCCATCAGGCTCCACCCAGGTGACAGGCTGGGCTCACGACACCATCTAGTTTTACGACGATATGCGAAATACCGTCCTTCTTCCCGGTGTCGCCTTACTGGACGATTCGAGCTCTCCTTTTTGCCGCCCGCAGAAACCCCTATAAGCGCCTCTTACGACAGACAGAGGATACCGTAGCCTTAGTTTAATCCTGAAACTGCAGAGATGATATGAAAGTTATCTAGACACACACCGACTTGCAAAAAATCCTTTACGAAAGAAATAGTTATCTCCTACTTCTACCTTCAATATTTTAAATAAACAATTACACGCGCCCTCTCAATTATACCTGTAGTTTGTGAAGCGAAATAAAAACAAATTACTTCAATAGCGAACACAAAGCCAGTGTTTTGCTTATTAAGTTTAATTTTTAATATTCGCGCTCAGCTCCCGTAAAATTGCAATCTACCGAAATGAACGAAAACGATGCTTCTCCCTTCTTTCTGCGTATGCAAACACGAATAGATATTCATGATAAAATTTACAGTCATATCATGGTCTTGCACATGTATGTACATTTAACAGGTCGTAGAACAAATGTAGTTCGACCGGGGAAGTACCACAGCCACACCTAATTCTAGCGTGAAGCAATTCTTGCGTTTCGGGGGAAGGGTGTGGTTGCTGGCTCACTTTTATATGAGGCGACCATCTCAGTCCTCGGGAGTAGGAAACGCATCTGTGGTAGACTTCATGTAGAAACCCTGTTCTATATGAAGTTGCTTACAAATGTCCATGGGCGGCAGTAACCATTTACCATCAGGCGGGCTGCTTGCTCGTTTGCTACTTCATATTTATAAAAAAAAATGTATAATTCATTCATTCATTCATTCATTCAAAAAACAAAAAAATAAATTTTATTTAGAAATACAACCGTATTCGTTGTTCTTGCTCTCGTCATATTCACAAATGTTATTTATGGTGTTGTTATGCTTATTTTCATCATTGTACGTCGACCTCGTAGCGTTTAACTGTACTCTATTGTCACTTTGTCAGTGAAAGTGCATTTTCTCGACTTTGATTCATTTTATCGCATATATATTGCACTTTCAGGGCAATATGAGCTCGTGCATATCAAGAGGCACATATGGAAGTAACCAGTTGATGGACTTCTGGTAACTTGCTTACTAAATAGGTATATTTGGTTTACCTATAATTTGACGATCGCCGTGGCCGAGCGGTTACCATACCGATTAACGCGCAGTGGGACCCCGGTTCGATTCCCGACCAGACAGGCATCTGAATAATGAGTTTAGATTCCTGTTCTGGGTCTGGGTGTTTGTGTATTCGTTTTTGGGTGTCCATGGCACCCACGACACAGGAGAAAATCCTAGTGTGGGCCTATGAGTGTAGAAAGCGTGTATAACATAAGAGCTATGCCACTAAGAGCTGAGCTAAGCCACACTTGCTTCTTTTTTATAACCGAGCGTTATAACTGCTCTTTTGGACTTTCCAAATTATTTGTTTATATGCTTTTTAACCGACTTTTTAACCGACCAAAAGGAGGAGGTACTCAATTCTTTGATTTTTTTTATGTTTGATACATCGAATGTATAATAGTACATAGTTCTGAATTCGGCGCTCATATACTTGTAGAACATAGATTCGTCGTTGTAATCTAACAAAATAGGTTGAGCGCCGACTTCGAGACTATGTACTATGTACTGTCTATGTAAGAAACCAAAATATAATAAATTATTTTTTTGCTTTTTGGTGACATTAAAGTCGGTTTCTATTTTTTGTTAAAAAGTTTTATTGCAACTGAACTCATTTGATCGAATCGAAAAGCGATTCACGTCAAAACAAAATTCATTTATTCCAAAACTGGAAACCTAGACAAGAGTAAGATGACAGTCTTTTCAATCCAAGAAAATTCCAAAAAGTGACAATCCGGAGCACTTCAACAGACGTGACCTCACTCAGGAACAGTGACTCAACTTCAGAACTTCAATTCTAGAAGTTGAAGTAAATCTTTTGTTTTGGACATCTTATAACGGATGCACTCGCAAGTTCGCAAGTCGTTTAAAGTTTCCAAAATGTTTTGTTAGCTTCCATTTTAAGTTTAACTTCAGTTGAGGTGGCGAATAAATAATGTCTGATAGTTGCTTTCTGAAATAATATTTCGTTTATTTTGCCACTCTAGTGCAATATTGTGAACTATGGCCTTAATCTCAATTTTTACGCGACTGCATCAAAAGGACTGCATTGTTTTTCGAACATTTGTGTACATGTTTATATGCTTGTGTTTATGTCGATTTCTTTGGCTCGCGCTTCAGTCCAATAGAATCGTCTCAGTTTGAAAAGTGACAAAGTTAATATATTCTTAAACATAACGCTTGCGAATGAGGGAAAAGAGGGAGAATCGGACGACATTTTATAATCACGACAATATGGGTATCAAATGAAAGGTAAATACATTATTCTAAAAATGTACTTTGTAACTTGACGGTTTTGACGAAAACTCATATTAACTATTATGAACAAAAACAATGTTTTAAGCAGTCGGGATTTTTGTTTTAATATATTTGTGGCGACCTCCCGCTACTCATCAAGAGATGACGCCACCGTATTCTGAATATCGGAGTTTTCTCAACATCGTGCATATATACAAGTTCCGAACTGAGACTGTCGGAGCACGGCCGCTCCCCAGGCATGATCACCTAGCCTGGCGGGAGATCTCCCTTTGTCAAATGTTTAATACACATGTTACAAGTTACAAGACCGATATAGCTAACCGATAGAGCATGTAGCCCACCAGAAGATAAGCAATCACTGCTACCAACGAACCTTTGTAAGCAACTTCATATAGAACAGGGATTATATTTCAAGTCAATCACAGTTGCGTTGCTACTCCTGAGGACAAAAATATTCATCTCATATGAGCCGGCATCGGTTAATGAAGAATCATTTATAGTATTGTTTGTTTCCGTCAATCGTAACTCATTGGTTACGTTAGTAATTATTCATATCAGTTGGTCGAAATACAGACCAATTCTTATGAATCGATCCACTGAATAGACAGAACTATAAACATAAGTACTCACAAAAATTAAATGGTGTATTCAAGGCTACTACGATCGCAAAGTAAATCACGCTGGTCAGTCATAGCTAATGTGCCGAAGATTTCAAACATCTCTCCTGACAGCTAATGGCGTGGTTTGGCAATCACCGTTTTCTAAATTGCGAATTGGTAATGCTATCGTGTACGAATTTCACTAATTTCCCCGCGGGCATGAAGAGGAGAGTAGGGTTAATATGGACGCAGAGTAAATGATATGGTAGCACACTACATCCATACTGCAACGAGAATAGTGAGAGCAAAAGGCCTGGCACTAACTTCAAAGTATATACCAATGTATTTATTTATCGTATAATATGTAATTGAATTATTTTTATTTCAAATATTTCCTGTCTATAAAAGAAGAACAGGAAAAAAGGACGCATTCAAAAAATTGAAGTTAGACATATGCGAGAATCTAAGAGCAAACGCTGAAGAAAAATAACACATTCGTGGAGCTACACTTTTGTATCAAGAAACAACTATATTAGTATGTATTTGTGATTTTTGCAAGAAATAGTTCGCTTCAGCGATGTACACACTTTTACCACGGGTACCGACGCATGGACGTAAAGGTTTTTATTTTTTGTATAAATATTATAGATATTGTATGATAGCAATTAAAAGTGTCCGCTCAACTTTGGTCAGAAACAGTCTAATTTATGTGATCTCAACTCCCCCACTCTCCTCTACTGGTTCAAGACGGGACGCGACAAGCGTCACATCACGTGTCATTGGGACAATGTCACGTATCGGATATCTAGTTTGACGTGTATTCTGAATTGATTAATTTGTAACTGATCTTGTAACCTGCAGGGAGTGCGTATACATAGATCCAAATACATAGATAGAAGGGGTGAATTAACAAAGCACGAATCTGACTAGATCATTTGCAAACACGGCATCCGACTTTCCTACACAGATAGGCAGATGCCGTGTTAGCACAACCTAAGTTAAATTCCGACGGTAGTTAAAAAAAAGTGTGTCCAATTCACACACGGCATAAAGAAAACTTCTGGAAAGTACCGCACAAGAGATAATAGAGAATAATCAATAATAATAATAATAAAATGTTGTTCATCTACAGCCATCTTATTTCTCATATACCAAACTTAAGCTTTTATACAAGATGCGAAGTAAAATCGTTACCATGATTCAGAAAGGGATACAGCGCCATCTAGTTGTAGCGCCGACAAATTCTTTGTACGCATTTTCGTTTTATCGACTTTCGTATCACGACGATTCTAAGTATATTTCAATTCAAAAATACAAGTAAATACTGAGTCATCATGGTTTGTGATCTAAAATGTAATCTAAATATTTTTTTCATAAAAGGAACCACTGCAATAAAATGATTGCAACCTTAAAAAAAAAAAGAAATATTTTTTTTCGGCCCTTCAGGAATGAAATATTTAGACGATGCCTACAACGTTATCAAAAAGGAACAGAGTGTAGAAAAGAAAATGTGTATTCTAGAAAAAGAAAGTTGTCAATTAAGATTATCCAAAAAAGGGCTCCTATCTCAAAACTCAATATATTTTAAAGATATTTTATCAGAAAACATATCGAGTTCAATTGTTTCAGATTTCCACTAAGACGGGCGTCCAAGCCCCAAAATCCTCCTTATATCACTTACTTGAGGCTTTCCCAAAACCAACCCTTTAAGCTATAATGAGGGTGTGGAATAACAAAAGAAATACGCGATTCGGACCTCCATCCGTCCGGCTTGTCGGATTTATAATGGATCACAAAAAATGAGGTAAAATAGGGAAATACTTCAGAATTTTTCAGAACGTTCTTTATCCCGTAAGTATCGTATATAGGTGGGTATCATGTATTTTCGAAAAGAAATTCTGACATATTTATTATTGTGTCATAAGCTTCTTCGGATATTTCTCAGTAGGACGAAAGGGACTTAATTTAAAACCTCGGCAAATTGTGGAAAAAAATCCTAAAAACCACATCAAATTACGTAGTCTATCATGTAAGAAAATAAAATTTGACCATTTTATGCTAGAAAGGACAAAAAATATATTACGTCCTTAATACGGTATACGAAACTCATCAAAATGCGAACATAGTTTTGTGGTTTACTCAAATTTAAAATTTCGTATTAGGTCTTTTTTATTCTCGCCGATTGACGATGATTTTATAAAACTTCGTCTACGGGGAAACAATAAGTAATACTATAAACTATAAATCATTTTTTTAAACCTAAGGATATGGCAGACGAGCTATTGGATTGAAAGTAGTCACCATCACCCACAGACATTTGCAACAACAAACGAATAAAATCCATCGCCGGATTTAAAGGAGAGCTGTTTTCGTATCTTTTTTGAGGAGTCCCATGTCATAGTGGTCCGGAAAACGTCCGCGAACAAAAACATACATAATCCTGTAATCCTAGTAAGCATAACATTTAAATATATTTTTTAATCTTATAATACAAAAGGACATAAACCTACCAACTGTTGCTGCTATGTAATCTTCTTATTTATTATTTTCTTATTAATGCTGTTCTATAGAACTAATGGTTTTTAATATTTTAGTATTAATCTGAATAGTATATCAGTTGTTTTTATTTTTTATTTCAAATTTCCTGTATTTCCTTCTTTATATAAAATGTGCTATTGAAATCATGAATTAAATCTTTATTGTCAGTTTTCTATTAGATAAACTTTGATTTCAAGTATTGTATTAAGTAATACACATTGTTATCATTATGAAAATTGATATTTTTATAAAGCTGCATTCAGTACTAGTTTGTTTATAAAACATAACTTGTTCGGAATACGTGCAGTCCATTTGCACTGACATAATATTTTCATTTTTCAGGTGAGCTGTGAGCTAGACAACAATAACATGTAGCTTTTAACGCCGAACGGAAAAAGTTTTTTAAAGTCTTTGGAATTGAATAGAATTAAATGTGATTGCCCATTAGCGTTTATAACTAACTCCATATGGAATAAGGGTATCTGTCCACCTGATGGTGAGTGAATAATGCCGCCCATAGACATTTGTCAGCAACGTCATATAGAAGAGGGGTTCCATCGAACATCGATCACAGATGCGTTGCTACTCCTGAGAACTAAGATGGTCGGCTCATATCGGTGGAAGGGTGTGGTTGCTGACTCTATTTTTGAGCCGGCAACCACACCCTTCCACCGATACGAGCCGACCATCTTAGTTCTATAATTGAGCCAACTCTATAATTGAGCCGGCAACCACACCCTTCCACCGAAACACGGGAACTGCTTCACGGAAATGAAATGAAATGTCCTTATTTTGCGTAGGCCGACGGGAGCACTTACAAATTGTCAGTTACAATATTTTTTTCTTACACTACCACCGGATTAAAACGACCACAACTGAGAAGATCCGGCAAGAAACTCTGCGGGTTTGTCTTTCTTCTTTGTACAATATCTTTTTTTTTAATTGGTCATATAATTCAAACGGCGTTCATATCCTTGCACCGACACGCAAAAACTGCTTCACGCTAGAAATTTATGTGATGGTTGCTCCTTGTTGATTTGTTTATTTTACCTTTAGAACCCTTCAGTAAGAGTATCCACTCAAAGTATATTCCGGGTAGAATACGTAATAATCGAAAAAGATCTTTATCATACGTTATTTAACTCTTTTCAACCATTATAATATAATATATAGTAATTTTAATACAATCGAGCTAATGACTTTGTTTGGTTAAACGCGCTAATCTCAGGGATTACTGGTTCGAATTGAAAAATTGTTTTTCTATTAAATAGCCCATTTATCGAGGGGGACTGTAGGCAATATAACATCACGGTATGTTTGTTAGTTTATTTTTATATAGTACGGGTGAAACCGCGGGTAGTAATATATATGAATTTAAAATGATACTCACTTCAAAATATTAGTAAGTAAAAAAACTAGTTCATCTCGTTTAATTATCACATGCACATTCAACAGGACGATCAACATTGAATAATATAAATTAAATTATAATAATACACTTATATAAATATATCAGTGTTAAATCATTTTAAATTGATGATATTTTTTTTAAATTTTTGCTTGTTTAATTATCAGTCTATATACATGTATGAATGTGTTATGGAAGAGAAAGACCTCTTGCCACAAGC
>DWNE01008995.1:0-11183 GCA_018249875.1 Cecropterus toxeus | reverse complement strand
TCATGTATATATTTATATGCATTTGGTAAAAAAATGTTATTTTGATATTACAAACAGACACTTCAATTTTATTTATAAGTATAGACAAGTACGAAAAGGTCTCATTGCAAGATCTTCTTTTGAGATACCCCAAAAATCGTCTCTTTTGAATTAAGTCAGTATTCCAATAAGCATGCGATAGTTTGTACGCGGCGAAGTAATTAATGCGTGAAAAATGATTTCATCTGTCCTTGGGCTATGTATTTATAACTTAAAGTTTATGTTCGTGTGTATATGTGTATGTGTGTCATTGTCATAGACATCAACAAAACTTATTAAACGCTTTACAACTTACTCCTGAAATATTATTTTTGTGTTGAATTTAATGAATTAATTTTATTTTGATGTTTACGAAAAAACCTATTTCAATTATATTTGTCTGTTTTTTTATTGCCCATGCGGCAGTACCTTCACAAAAAGCGCTCTACTGATTCATTCAGAAACATTTTAACTAATCACTAAAATGTTCATATAACAATTTCTTACATGCGTTCGTTTTAAAAAATGACGACGTAGGCTGATGTAAATACAGGGCTTGGTGCTTATGTTATATCTTAGTGCTTATTAGTGGTTGGCTTCAGGTAGAACCCCTGTTCTACATGGAGTTCGTTAAAGATATCCATGGGTGAGTGAGCACTTATCGTTAAGTGGACTGTATACTGCTTTATTACTTCGATCTTATAAAAAATCAAGCTCTCTAAATTAGCCATCAAGTTCTAACAAGACGATGGAGAGACCACTAAAGCTTTTGCCATTAATCCACGGCCACCGATGCTTACATCAAATGTAGAAATTAAAGGGTACAATAGTAATTAGATCATTATTGTTTATTTCTGATTTTACATTATTACCTCGGTAGTTTTACTGGTGTCGAAGTCGGCCTCGGCTCCAACTTCTTCTCCCTCGTCTTCACATTCGTCATAGTCATAGTAATAATCGTCCATTATTGGTGTAGACTTTGAGTCGACTGGTAACATTTCATCTACAACAAATAAAAATGGTCAAACTTTTCGTCTTACACGAAATCCTAATTTAAAAAACCTGATATAGGTACATATTATACCTTTTTCGTTATGGTTATAATAATATTAAAAATTATGGTTTATGAAACAGTTTTTTATGTATAATTGTATATAAATAACTTTTTTTAAGTCTCTGGATAGATTTTATTTTATCTTTTAAATAAGCACTTGATTATGTTTGCTTGTCTGCCTGAGTAGAAAAGAACTCTCACGTGTGTGGGTTTCGTGACGACGTTTTCCTTCGCCATAAAGCATTGATAATATTAATTTCTAATATGCACATTCCAGAAACATCTGTGATGCGTGGGATTTGAACCTAGAACTCTTGAGAGTCCGAGTTTCGACCATTAGGCTACCACTGGTCTCAAGGGGTACAAATCTTTAATTTGGTCGTCGGGTTTATTTATTTAAATAGTTATATCATTATTGCTTAATTTGCTCCGTAGAAACATAGGGGTATGCTGAAATTTAATTTAACTACTGTGTTGTTATTAGTTTTTTCCTTGTTGTTTGTATACAATGCATTACGTAATTAAGTTATTACTTTTTTCTTTTTTTAAACTTACCCTCATTACACGGGCCCATGTTGCAGGACCGCAAGAGCGCCGGAATGGACGGTTGATGGCAGGCCTTCAGCACCTCTTGATCGCCGATAAGACACATTACTTTCCGAGTTTGTTCACCACCGCCACATTTTTTGTTACACTGAATGAAAGAAGAAAGACATTAGTAAAAATGATATAAACGTTTTTATTTGAGCTGTCATATTTTGTGAATTCCATATGGCTTAGAAAACGTTACTGATAAAAGAACTAGCATATGTGACGGTAGTGTAATCATAATGCAGGCACAGTAGACTTGCCATGGGCGTGGCAAAGTGGTCATTAAACCTAATATGCAATAGGTTCCGGGTTCGACAGATATATGAATAAAGTCTTTGAATTTCTGTTCTGGGTTAAGATGTTTGTGTCTTTGCCTCTGTGACTGTTCTTAGTACTCACGGCACAGAAAAAAATCCTAGAATGAGACTAGGAGGAGAAAGCGTTAATATTATTGTCTAAAATAACTAAATTTTGGTAGTTACAACGTTTTTTATTTGATTTTTACCTCAGTCCATGGTCCAGCGAACCATTTGGCGGGGCATTTTTCCTCAGGAACCTCGCAAGGCTTGGTATCCTTGTACTTTGTTTCCTGATCACATTTATCGTCTTCCACTACTACCACAGACGAGCCATCGAACACACCGCAGAAGACACGACGAGATTGTTCTCCCTTGCCGCATTCTACTGAACACTGAAAAGTTAATTAAAACATGATTTTGGCTTTGGACGGATTGTGATAATTGTCCACGTGCTTTTCACACTCATTTGTTTTGTAGAAGCTTGGAGTAAACGAGAATGCATTCCACCTGTGTAATGTAATGTAAAATTGTCTCTGCTGTTTATAGACTTCTGTACAAACTTTACACAGAAACGAACTTTACAAGAACTGCACGCCAAAAGGAATTATATAATTGCCTTTTATATTATAGATGATGATGATTAACAGTCAAGAAAACTCCACTTACATTGCCCCACTGTGTAGCGTACCACTGCGCATCACATTTAGGTAGCTCAGACTGGTTGCAGGGCTCTTCCAGTATCGGTGCTGGGTGGTAAGCGCACAGCTCAAACTCCACTATTGTGCGGTTCGTCGTTGCACACTTTGCCAATCGCGTCCGGCTTTTCGAGAGACACGTGTCACACTAAAATGATAAAAGCGGTTAAGAAATGATTAAAAAACGTAAGTGAATTAACGACAGTTACTGTAACTTTACTAAGTCAATCTATCTAATAACAAACTAAATTAATCCCTGCCCTCCGTGTTTCTATTTATAATACATGTCTGCATCTGAGAAGCATTTGCGATAATCGTAACGGCATTTAACGTGTTAAAAATTAGGATCAGAACTTACGCCAGACCACTCAGAGAGCAACCAGTCGATGCCACCGCAAGGGTGGAGGTTACAGGGTTGTTCTGCGGACGGTTTCTCCTCACTGCACAGCTCATCGTCGAAAACTTGCACTCGTCCATTCGTTTTGGTGTGACACACGACCTGTCGGGTCTGTTTCCCTTCGTCGCAAAGTTTGTCGCACTGAAAGACGACATTGAAAACTATTGTAGGTACTTGGAAAGATAAAAAAATCTTTTTTAGTTAAGTAATTATTCTTCATACGGCATTTTGTGGTTCTTTTTAAAGTAAAGTAGTATTTTAAATTTTATTTGGTAAAGTAGTATTTAATACCAATTTTGTTGATAAACACATTTAGAATCATAGTACGTGTTAGGACGTATTAAAATGTACTGTAACTTGAATATAAAAAGGTACTTTCTAAAAGTTTATTACAATATATTCCAGCAATTTTAGTTCTCATAAAAAAGTAAATCCAAAATGCATCAATTACGAACATTTATATACGTATCTTGTAAAATTTAAACTAATAAGTAAAATAGCTAAATAAGCATATAAAACCCTATTTACTTAATGCTTAAAGTATATTATTTCCTAAATACAAAAACGCTGCCAGGTAACTGTTTACATTTACTTACCGGTTTCCAGGGACCCGTGAACCAAGTGGGACATGTGGCATTCCGGTTACACTCCTCGTACAGGTTCGGTTTCAACATGTTAAAGCATTCCTTGTCAGAAACTACCGATGCAAATCTGAAGTTCACTCTGAAATATGTATGGATGTTAGTTACGGTACGGAGCTAATAATAAAATCTTAAGAAACATATCCTAATTCTTTACGTCGTAGAACCTTTTGTGATTTAACTTCGAGGGCCACACTTATATCTGCCTCATAATATCAGTTATAAATGTGGTATGTTTTGATGTGAATGTAGTAGTAGCATATGTAGTAATTTAATCAAAGTTACTCCTTTGGGTGACAACGCATCTGTGGCTAACCTTAGGTAAGCCTTTGATTGAGACCCGGTTCCTTACTACCACATCATGTACTTATTAGTTTGCCTTACATATAATTACACTCAGAGTATTTATTATAAAACTAATGCGTACCCATTCGTAATGATTTTCTCACAACGGACTTCGCGTGATCTGGTGCCATCTTCGCCACATGGCTTGGAACACGGACTCCAAGGTCCCTCTACCCAGCGTGCCTGACAGGGCTGTGTGTTACAGGTCTGGTTCGTCGCGGGCTTTAACCCTGCTTCGCACAGATTTTCTTCTACTAGCTCCAGATCATCACGTGATCGACAGCTCACATTACGTGTTTGGAAACCTGGATGTTAAATTAAGTATTTTAGAAAGGTTTTATAACCCTTTTGTGGCACCGATTCTACACCATCTTCTCTATTGTCGTTGCAACTCTTTTTTAAAGCATTTGAAGTTTAAAGCGTACTGTAAAGTTTTTTCTATTATGCCATTTTAACATAGAACTTAAATTTCAAGCATAATAACTCAGAACTTCGTTTCTTTTTCGAATTTGCAGCATGCATTTTTAAGCTATTTCTTTGCCGACTGCTGCTATCGGACTCCTTCCTTAACAAAACTATAGCGACGCTGATGCATGCAGGTCTTTAAAAGTCTACATCATACATTCTTACCTCCGCCACAACTATCGGAGCATGGTGAGAATTTGTCGAAGACCCAATCATATCGCAGCTCCGGCCGGGGCGCCATGTCGCTGGGGATGCTGTATTCATACCTCACACCTACATTATCTTCTTGTAGGAGAAGCTAAAAACATATTTGTAGGTAAGCATTTTTTAAGTTGATAAAAATCTTCCAGTAGTCACTGCTTTTCGTTACGCTTACGCATACAGTTTTGCTATTACATAGAAGAGGCTGCTGCATATCGTCTGGATTTTGTCCATTTCCTAAAATATCCACGGGAAGATTAATTGCGCTGATTTATTGTATTCACTTAACATGAACTTACAGAAAGATACAAAGGTTCAGTTGTCGGTCCAATACAGCGCAGTTTGTCCGGTGCGGCGAAACCTTGCTGGTTCCGCTCGTAGTGCCATAATGCACCGGCTATCATCAGAGATCGAGGGAAGTCTATGTGGTACTCTCCGTTCAGGTAGTATTTCGTGTTTTCTTTCGCTCGTAATGCTGTAAATAGAATGTCGCTGATAGTGCTTTTGTAAGTGTGTACTTCAAGAAGTTTTTTGGGTTATATCAAGCCGTCAGAACTTATAGGCTATAATAAAAAAAACTTTTATATATTCGGACAATTCTCCGTTGGATATATGCGTACGTATAAAAGTGATTTGAGAGAACACGAGAATAAACTGTTTTTGCTTACCAAGGTAATTACTAGACGCCCTTACTTCTTCAATAAGAATATTTGTGGCTCCCTGAGGTATTAACAACACGTCGATGTAACCTGAAATCGATACAAATATTACAGAAAAGATAGTGGAAATAAAATAATGTTTTTCCGGTTATCATTCTTACTCGAAAGCAACTCGAAAATCATCTCTAGATTAGATTTATTTCATTTTTAACTATCAGACCTATTACATTTGTTTTTAACGCTTATCAACGCTTATAGCACAAAGGGAATGACGATTAAAGGGAGGGATATACCGAGGCCCTCGAGGAAGGGTATGAAATTTCGCTGCAAATTGTAGCGGCAATTGCCAAAATTCGTTCAACGCTGGCGCTTGCAGCGTCAAGTGTGGCTAACCGGTTGTGCTTTATATATGAAGCAGTCGGTAGGTTTACGATTTAATAATTTAATTAATTATACCTACTGTTATAGATTTTATTAAGAGACAAATCTGTTCCTGTTTACCTCGTCTTAGGTCTGGGTCGTTGATTAATCCCTGCATGGTGCTGCAATTAGTGCCGTTACCCCGGCACTCTCGGCATTTGTCCTCACGTGCGTTCGAGCCCAGCATCATGTCACAACCAACAGGCTAACAGAAATACATTTGGAATTAATATACAAAAATCAACGACAGTATTTCTTTCTTCTTCTTTCTTTCTTTTCCACCTCTAAAAATGCTGATGGATGGATAAGGAAAGATTACCTGGCAAGTTCCATTGACGCACACATCGAATGACTCGTCGTTGCAGCGCGTACCGTCCACCACCTTTGAACGCTGTCGGAAGTAGAACCTCTCTCCACGCGGCATGCAGTTTAGCTCGCAAGGGTTGTGCCCTTTCGTGTACGGGACCCATCTGGCAGGAATTAGGATGGAATTAATAAGTACGTGTTTAGATATATTATTTTTGACAGAGGACTAAGATGGTCGCCTCATATATAAGTGAGCCGGCGATCACATCCTTCCACCGAAACGCAAGAACTGCTTCACGCTAAAATAGGTGTGGCGGTGGTACCTGGTCGAACTACATTGTTTCTACCAGTCGTGATTCTTCTAGCCTAAACAAAATATTAGCTTCTCCCTCCATACTACAGACCGATAGAAAGATTACATCTAGATGTGGATGTAGACACATCTCAAAACACTACATAAGTGTATTTTAACAAAATAACAAATGTACGATACCGCGTCTTGTTGGTAAATAACTTAGTTAATTAAAGATATGCGGTTAGATTTAAAACAGTTAAACATGTACTTACGTATATTTTCTATTATCCCTGAACACCTGGTCGTCGAACTCAGCGCACTGTTCGGCACGAAAGTCGCCGGAGCCTTCAGGACAGTCTTGAGTCTGACACGAAAAGTATTTCGTGTCCCCGCCTCTACAGAGAGGCTGCCCGTCTGAGCTGAAACCATTTACACTGTGCAAGATCACCTACAACCAAATAAGAATTGACTGACTAATCAATAATTATCATTAATAGTAGTAATAACGCATTCACACTCAAAGCCCCACACTTAGATGTACTCTTGTGTAGTGGGTGTCATGGACACAATCTAACACTTAGATCCTGAATAGAAATTAATTTATCATTTATCTGGTGGTAGTGTAAGAAAAATACTGTAAATGACTATTTGTAAGTGAACCCGTAGGCCTATACAAAATAAAGACATTTTATTTCAGTCAAGGCACAAGAAAAATTAAAAGTTATGTTAAGTCTTTTATCTTTATGATTTACATTTTCAAGACTTAATTTCTGCTAAAAATAATACAATATATCATCAATGGGCTATTCTATCTGTCTGAAGTGAAAATTCCTTAATCGATTTATATATAGGTAGGTTTAATTTTTTTCATATCATATCTAACATAACTTATACCATAGCGATTAGCTAATCTTTTTCTCCAAATAAATCAGGATTTTTGATCAATAAATGATTGTTTGCCATATTTCCAGTGATAGAGTAATAATCCCTCTAACGAGGGCCAATAAAAAATCCTTGAAATAATACGAAAATAGATTTCAGATAATCCTTACCTAACTTCTAAACATATTCTCTTCTGACTAGCAACACCACCTCCACAAGTCCTGGAGCAAGGCGATACCTCTCCCCACTCCCCCCAGGCTCCACCTCCCTCTCCTCCTGGTATTATGTATGACGCTGGAAGGAAGAGACCAGCTCCCTGGCGCCTGTGTCGACTCCGGTGCCCATTTACCTATAAAAAGGATATTAGTTAAATAAAATGCATGGAAACAACAACAAATATTTACGAACTACTGGGAAGTAGGTTCACCCGATCAAACTTTCCTTCAAATTCCGGCCTTAATCTTTAAAAATAAAAACCTTTGAAGACGAGTCTTTTTTGACAACGGTTTTAGACCATAACAGGGTTTAGACATCAGATACCTTTAAAAATTTAACAAAGTCATCTTGCTTAGAAAATGATATATGTTTGGAACCTTTTTATTGCGATAGACTGAAATTCACACCAAAAATCATTCGATCGAAATAATAAAATAGTTTTCGAATTTTGGAGACTTTCTTAAAGCGCGTGATACTTCATTTGTTGTCCGAAATCGTAACTCTTTATTAATTCACTAGAAAATAGCAAATACGTTATTAAGCTCTAGCTTTTAAATCAATTTTCCCTTTTATTCTGACTGCGATATAAACGTTAAACCCGCAATGATTAGTATGCATAAATGTCCTTCACAAGCGGGCAATCAAAGCCAGAAACCATTCATTCAGTAAATTCCAATAATAAGCTATTAAAACGCGTCAGGAATGAGCTGTTGATGAACGACAATTTCTACATTCACACTTCAAAGAACTTCGCCTTGAATACTCGATTCTCGCATATAAAATATTATCTAGCGCTGTCAAGTGTTTCCGATTGTGTGTGGCTCAATTAAGCTCCCTATACACTGGACGTACGCAAAATAAAACATTTGTAATTTTACAAAAAATATACTTAAGTCTAACAAATATAAATATCGTTGTTATCAAAGTGTATGTGTATTTATAGTTATTTAGTGCCAGTCTATTTCTATCGTCACACTTATTTTTGCTTAATAACACATATTTAAGCGCTGCCAATGGGCAACACATATTTAAGCGCTGCATTTGGCCAAGGGACAAGATACTACACTAATTGAGGCATGATTTAAACAGAACTTCAATACTATCTGAGATCGATTGATGATATAAATAAAGGCACATGAAGCGGCATAAATGCTCGATTGCTTGCTATTTAAATCACTAATAAATGGTAAAGATTCATAAATAAATAAAAAAAAACATACATAAACGTTAAAAAATCATCAATGAATGTTAAACAAACATAAATAAATGTAAAAAATCATAGATATAAGTTAGGGAAGATGGCACAGAATCCCATATTAGCGTAACTGACCTAAGCCGAGGAACGTACCTCAAGAGAGGTGCCCTTGGGTCAGCCGCAATTCCTATTTAACAAGAGGCGAATAGCCAGGACTCCGGCAACGAGGACCAAAATCATCCCCTCTTTCCCGCTCATAGTCTTCTTGTTCCGGCTGATTTTCAGGCTCGCGAAAAAAAACCGACAAAAGTATAAACGCCCAGAGCACCGTAACAACAACAGTAACTACAGACTTGATAAAAAAAATGGGTCGCCACTAAAGTAGTTTTACGGACGATAGTTTTACGTGATAATGTCATAAAGAAACATTGACGTTAATTGTAAGTATACTTTTATATAAATTGAATTGAGTATCACTTTATCATTTTTATTTTGTATAACAGAGGAGTTAATTGAAAAATATTATTTTTCAATAAATTAACATTTATTTACACTCGTTAATTCAATTTTTTTCCGCGCTCTCGCTGGCACGCTCAGACGGAACGTGACACTTTTTCGTGCGTGTAGCCGATATTCATCGATTTATAAGAAATTATCATCTTAAAAATAGTATAGAAATGGTCGTCCTACACGCAGCTTAACGCTTAAAATGCCGAACACCGCGGGGACCATCCGCCAGCGATTTGAATAAATGTTTTGACGATAAACTACTTGTACAGCGCATTACTGGCTGCATGTTGCAACGGTCACTCCATACGAGAGCATTGTTTTTGTACTGGTATATTTTCCTTACTTGCACACCTGTACGAAGAATAACAGTCGTAGAGAAAAAGATGTAGACTTTAAAAGATATGTTCTTGTGCCTATCTTAATCATCATCGATGAATAGTCATTAATTAAATTAAATATATATAAGGAGGGTAATGTTCTTAGAGCGTAAGTCCATTTCTTTGGCACGCGCTACAACCCAAACGGCTTGACGGATAATGACTTATGATATATCATTGGGATCGTGTCAGTTTGAAAAGTGGCATATGCTATTGTAAATAGGGAAGACAGGAGGGACGATATTTCTATAATCACGACAGTAATAATATGGTTGTCAAATGAAAGATAGTAAATAGATCATTCTAAATCGATTGGATCAATTTCATTCAAAATATCTCGAGACTTTATATTGACATTAAGAAACTACTTAGAATACTTCCATATTAGGGTGTATTTACTAGTTGGACATGGGAAGAGTGGTACAGTAAACAATTTAAAAAGGAATTTTTATATCGACACATTCAATAAATATTTGGTGTAGAAGTTACATCTGTTTAAAATTCTTATGTCATCATGTTTTCTAAACACGGTACGGCAAGTGGCTTCTTTTGGTCTATTCCAATAATATAATCTATATAAATAAAACGCTTGTGGACGAATTTTAAAATATCGCTTTCCTTCTCTCGAATTTCTTTGTTGTCTCTTATAAGGATGTCGTTATGTGAATATTTTGAAGCTCTCTGTCATCTACGAAATAGGAGTTCGGGGTGACGCCAGCTCATAAATTGATCAGCGCCTCAAATAGAATAGCCGAAATAGGGCTTTTAAACTATATGACCTGTTCTTAATGCTAACGCTCCCATCAATTCTGTCATATCTAACTGTAGAATTGCTCATCTTTCAATTAAAATTAGCGCTAAGAATAGATAGAGTATTCCTTTTTGTCTAATATAATTTAAATAAAGAGCGTATTCTCTATTTGCGTTTTTTTTTTATTAGGCATAAATCAGAGCGGGGTTAGCGTTTCGGAGTTGAACTACAAAGAGTAGTACTTTAAAATCCTTCGTGTTGACACTTTGTATATGCTAGACATCCTAAGGTATTGGTTTCTGAAAATAATTATTTAACATAATATCTGACTTTACTTTTTTGGTTAATAAATTAATAAAAATGTCAATTCTGTTCATGTTTTGGAAATAAACAAAATTTATGAATGAATTTAGTAATCAAAGTAAAAAGCAACGATTCATTTGAATTTGTAATATCACGCCTAGCTTATTATATATATTCGGTAATAGGGATTTTCTCACGCGGCTTTTTAACTACAGTCATCACATTTTTGAATAAGTCTAATCTTAAATCACCGCGTTCCATTGCTTTACCAATTGATTAAAAACTCAGCTCTGTTAATTCCAGTATTAATAATGGGCTCAATGATATTATAACTAATCTCATGCTGAGCCTTCAACGCATTTTAAATCTTCATCGAAACGCAGCAAGTTGCCAAGTTCTCTGGCAACAAAACAACGTATGTTACCTTACAAGAACGATTTGAAGTAGGGATGGCGATCTGAGATCGATCTTTCGAGCCAAAAAGAACGATTTTTTAAATCGATATGTAGCGCTGAATCGATTCAGTGAATCGATATATCACCCTTAAAGATCGACATTCGATT
>DWNE01008994.1:0-11183 GCA_018249875.1 Cecropterus toxeus | reverse complement strand
GGTATGTTCACATACAGAGATGTAACGCAGCTCCATGGAGATCCTCACCAGCATCTACGCGCTGCCCTCCGGCGGGGTATGGTTCCTTACAGAGATGTAACGCAGCTCCATAGAGATCCTCATCAGCATCTACTTGCTGCTCTCCGGCGGGGTATGTTCACTTACAGAGGTGTAACGCAGGTCCATGGAGATCCTCACCAGCATCTACGCGCTGCTCTCCGGCGGGGTATGTTCCTTACAGAGAAGTAATGCAGGCCCATGGAGATCCTCATCAGCATCTACGCGTTGCTCTTCAGCGGCCGTTTACGTACAGAGTTGTAGCGATATGTGTTGCGAACTTGCGACTTCCGTAGGACTAAGATTGTCAAACGAGCATGCAGTCTACCTGAGGGTAAGTGGACACTGCCGCCCATGGACATCTGTAAGCAACTTCATGTAGAACAGGGGTTCTATCTGAAGTCGATCACCGATACTTGATAATTGTTTTATACTAGAAATATGTGTACGATGGTATTGATCCATACTGGTATTACCAACGATCTGCCACGACAGAGTAACGTGCTAGTTTGCAGGTGGTACAATCATGACTAAACTCTAAAAGTTACAGCGCTTCACTACATCAATTTTCACCTGATAAAACATTAAAACAAAAATCCGACCGCTTAAAATGAAATCCCGTTCCCCCTTTTTTCCTCTTTTTCCAGGCGCCATTTTTAAAAATTATATAGCCTGTCACTTTCGAAATTGAGACAATTCTAATGATCGGTAATACGTCACAAATCGTCAAGTCGTTTGGCGCGTCGTTTGGCGCGTTGTAGCGCGTGCCAAAGAAATGGACATACATACAAATATACATAATTATATACAAACATACATACGCTCAAATAAAACATTACCCTCTTTCTGACGCAGTCGGGTAAATATTGTTAGTGACAGCATTCTAAAGTGAACGATGTGTGGGTGTGATGACGCTCTCCTACTTCATCCTTGGATTAGGCATCTGAAGCTAACCATAGATAAGACCGTCATCCTGTCTTTACTTAATTATTTATACTTAGATGTACATATATCCATCATTGCCAGCGATACTGTGAGTTTGATTTTACAACTTCATTACAAAAACAGATACATATGTATGTATTTATGAGGACTTATTTATACATTGAAAATTCGTGTAATATTCGGCAGTTTGGCATTGCCCTATGAGAAAAGTATAACTAGAAATATGTTATTAAATACGTTCGATAGAATCGGCCGCTACATTTCTTTTTGAGACGGTAATATTTAATACCGTTTAATTAAGCTTATTTATTTAATTTTATTACTAAAATAAATCATTTTTCATAATATAAATTCACAGTAAAATGAACATACCTACCACATTTTAATTGTTATTTATTTTTTACGTCAAAGTTGAGACAAATATTTCAAATGAATGAATATATTTCACTACTTAAAACTTTCGATTTTTTCTTTGTACATAATATATAAACATTAACAGCATACTTCTATTCCAGCAGGGAATCAACCCTAAAATCGACTCGGTGGCATTCCGGTTGCATTGCGGAGCGACCACCGCTGCGCTGTTGGCGGCCAGCGCGGCGTTGACCACGCGCCATCTGGTGGGCAACCCTATAGACTGCATCCACACGAGGTTCGTATCTAGGCCGGGTCTAGGTCAGATGACAGGTGACGTGGTTCTTGCGTCGCGTAATAGATGGCGTTGTTAGGACGATGGCGTAAGAAACTCGTAGCGCCAAGAGGTATTTTATATCGCAGTTTACGAGAATTATTTTTTAAATCCCAAAACGAATAGATTTTTGAATAATTTGTAGAAACATTTGGTGTTAGTTTTTTAACGCAACAGATGTGAAGTGATAACTAAAAATACATCACGATTAGTTATATTAGGCGCGTAGACATTTATACGTAGGAAAATAGACCCGAAATTTACCTTTAAACTTGCAGATTAGAGATTTAACTTCAAGATTGTCTCGATTGATCTATTGGTGGGTTCCTATGAGTAAGTACTCATAGGAACCCACCAATAGTCAATCAATCGAGACAAGTCCTAGTTCCTACTAAGTAGTAGGAATATCTCATGTCAAATGACTGACACAACCTTTTATCAACACAACTAAATAACATTCATATCGAATTTACCTACTAGGGCGAAACAATGAAAGGATCTTCTAAAAATCTTGTACATACATATATTCTATATTATAATAAAACTAGAAATTGAACAAAATGTACAGGAACTAAATTCCAGGCTATTCATTTCGCTGAACTGTCCGAATCATTCGCACACAGGCTGCAGTGAAACTTTGCTCCGATTCAGTTCTGCGTTTGTTGTTTTTAGCCGCTTTGTTTGTAGGTTTACTCTACAACAAATAGAACCTACTACAGCCCCTAAATAGTAGCTTATGTTACAAATATTTTAGGTCTAGCTTTGAATATTATTGTACTTTTTCTAAATGATACACCCTACCATCCCTAAATAGTAGCTACTGTTTGTTTAGAAATATTTTGTGTTTACCTTGAAAGTTGTCGTGAAATGTTCGAATATTTAACACAAAAGTATTTTTGATATCGTAAGCCCGATTAACTGTTTCTAAAACATGAGCTCGGTTTTAGGTAGATATTAACAAATATTACTTATATTCTTTAAAATAATATTTTATAATGGTATTTAATAAGTATGTATTCAACAAGAAAGATCAATTTCTTACGATTTACAAGTTAAAGGCGGCATCCTTTAGTTCTGTTGCCACATAATGTATATTTGTATTATTATTTACTTTTAATGTATATAATTTGTATTACTATTTACTTGTATATTATAGGTATCAGTTTAATTTCAAATAAAGGATTTTTAGAGGGTAGTAAGGTTGTTTTTTGGGTGCAGCTTCAGTAACTAGTTTTTTTACTCTGAAAGTCGT
Organism: Cecropterus toxeus; assembly: GCA_018249875.1. Classification (NCBI taxonomy): domain Eukaryota; kingdom Metazoa; phylum Arthropoda; class Insecta; order Lepidoptera; family Hesperiidae; genus Cecropterus; species Cecropterus toxeus. The sequence continues at coordinate 8,241 of DWNE01008994.1, read as the reverse complement.
CGTATGCAGCGACGGTGGCTACGCCGCATGGCGTAAGGTCTCCGGGGTTCGAGATACCTTCAGTGGATACACTGATCACTGGTCTTGTCTGCCGTTTGGCAGCAAGGAGTAACGAGTAGTGTTAACCGGATTGAATTGCGCCAGTTGGTTAATTCTGTACAGAATAAATGATTATGGAATTGTATCTAGTGTTATAAATTACAAGATCTAACCAACTGTCCATTCGACAGGCTGCAGGAAACTATGCGCGTTGTTTGTTCTGTTTTTGTTCTGTTTAGTTATTCCATCTGGACAAAAATGGCCCAATTGATGACTTTTAAAATATTTATTTAAAAGTGATTAAAAGAGGATTTTTTGGGGCAGTTACCAAACTGCTCTGACAAAGAATTCCCAGTCCGATTGTTAGCTAGATAAACATTAAATTATTAATTTCGGTTCGTTCCGAGTAGCTATATTTAAGTACTCAAGTACCCGGTACTGTAATTATGTATTTAAGTACATGGTTATTTTTTTTTTATAAAAACGAAGTAGCAAACGAGCATGCAGTCCACCTAATGGTAAGTGGTTACTGCCTATGGACACCTAGAAGCAACTTCATGAAGAACTGGGGTTTTATCTGAAGTCGATCACAGATGTGTTGCTACTCCTGACGACTAGGATGGTCGCCTCATATATAAGTGAGCCGGCAACCACACCTTTCCACCGAAACGCAAACTGCTTAACGCTAGAAATAGGTGTGGCGGCGGGAGATTCCCCGCTGCACAACAATGCTTATACAACCGCGTGAAATAGGTGTGGCGGTGGTACTTCCCCGGTTGAAGAACATTGATTCTACAACCTGGTAAAAGTATTGTAACGACATTGGTTCCTGTTAAAAGTATCTGTAGAAAGATCTCTAACAGACTCTAAACTAAAACCCGTATTAATTTGTATCCGTTTTTGTTCAAGGATCTAGTCCTAATGTTTTTTTTGTACCCAGGGACATCCCAGAAGACGTGTTGAACACCTACTGCTGGATCCATTCCACGTTCACGGTGGCGGGCGAGGCGGGCGCGTACCCCGGCGTGCGGGGCGCCGGCGACGCGCCGCGACGCTACGGCAAGTACTACCAGTGGGTCGCCTTCACGCTGTTCTTTCAGGTAAGTGATTAATAACTCAACAACGACAAACGCCTTGTAATAAATGAGTGATATATGATAAAACGTGATAAATAACTAAGTGACATCAACGTTCTAAGTAAGTTATATAGTTATAACCACATTAGTGCATTTCCATTTGACAAAGCACTACTGTGCTACTACAAAAATACTTTTTAGCATTTAAATTTGGAGATGACACCAAATATATCGTATTTTGTGTTTGAAGACGAAAAAAAACGAATGTAGAAAAAAAAAAAAAAATTTTCGGTTCATATTTTTAACATTATGGACCTAGCAAACGACCACGTAGTCTACCTGATGGTAAGTGGTCACTGCCACTTATGGGCATTTGAAAGCAGCTTCACATAGAACAGAAGCTTTTTAAAGTTAATCCCTGTTAAGTTGCTCCTCCCGAAGGTCAAGATATAAAAACATGCTCGTTATATCACCAACTAAACTTCTTCTTATTGCAACTTACTAGTGCACGACGATACTTGATACCGCTGTGACGATCGAAATAAGCATGCTGGTATTATCAAAATGGACCTATAATTTACTGGAGTAAATGAAAGTAAACATCTCCACCTTCCTTCTATGGATCTAACCAACTGCATACTTGTTTTTATTAATAAACAAAACGTTTACAGAATATACCATTAAAAGATTAAACGTTCATTCAGAACTACTCATCTAATTGGCCTCTCGGTAATTCATCTTGTTGGATGGGGAAACAATTATCCATTACGATATTAGGATGACTCGCCTCATAAAACACCAATAAATCGCCACAAATCGAGCACGAATGGCTCTATGATGCTCATCGGATCCATCATGGTGAGTAAACATTATTATGCGACGCTATATAATTGGCTCGGGATTATAAATCACGCTCGGAACCTATATATGTTAATTGTTTTATTTATTAATTGTATTAATTAATTAATTAATTAATTAATTGATTATATTATATAATTTAAAATTACATTTAATTTGATTAAAACAATAATAAAACAACCTATAATATTGTATGTGTTACGGATTGCTCGTATCAAATATGTTTTGTTTTGTTTTTTTTTTTTTTTTTTTTTAATTATTTTTGTACTTAAACCTAACGATAAGGCATACCTAATGGAAAGCAGTCACCGTCGCCTGTGGACATTTGCAACACCAGAGGAGTCACCAATGCATCGCCGGCCTTTGAAGGAGAGCTCTTTTTACACCCCACTTGAAGAACCCCATGTCATTTGTTTTGTGATACAATTAAAAATAGTTGCTTAGTTAATAATGATTTTTATTTTATGACGTGTTACTAATGTACATAATGTACATTAGTAACACGTCATTTAATTTTGAGGAAAAACGAGAATAAACGCAGAAAAAATACCATTTATCTTCTAGAAAATTATAAGATTATTTAAATAATGAATCGTACTAAACTACTTTTACCTTATATTTATTGAAAATATCACGGAAACCAGTATATGAACAAATTAAAAAACTAAACTATTATTATATTTCATTATTTTATAACTATTATTTAGTTTTTATTTACAAACTAACGTTTGTAAATGAAACATAATAAAAATTGATTAGCACAATGTATGAATATGTTAAAGAACAAATAATTAAAAACGTGTTTCTCAATTATTATTAATATTATTAAAGTCAATATTGTAGCCTTCTGTAGATCTACGTATTGTATTATTGTTTATAAAAAAATGCATTTCTGTGGTTTTACACGTATTTATTAATTATTTAAAGTCATTACTCATATAAGTTATTGGTAAATAAAAAAATATACATTGAAAGGTCGATTCAAATATTGATGTTTAGTAGGATAACGACCAGAGGTCTATTAAATTATTTATACGCCTACGCATGCTACGTCGTAGCATGTAGAATGTAGCCTTTACAAATTATTACCGATATACATATTGTTATTAACGTTTAAAAAACTGGCAAATAAACATTACATCATTCGAATATCAGTTTCATGGCAATCTTCATCGGTCCGATTTTAATACCAATATTACAGAGTGCAAGGATTAAAATAACTATATTAAAGTTCCTTCGCCTGGCTCCGTATTCTTAGTACGAGTTTATTACAATTCATATAAACGATCATTGTTTACGTTTTTGGATATACATTGCAATATAAATTGCACGCCTTTTACACCTCCACGTCTAGCATGTTTATTGGTGACTGTAAAATATAAAAATAATTAAACTATTTAACACGACTTTACTTACTTTTTTCTTTAAATAATGAGCGTATTTGAATTCATTTAAATGTGAAATAATACAGTGTAAGTAAAATTTCAAACGTTGATTTCTGAAATATCTTTACATTGTTCTTAACTGTCTTGCGTCATTTTATGTGTACTGAAATGCTGATATGTGATACGGAGTCCACAGCGCGTGGCCGCACCTGTTGTGGTTTCCGCTGTGAAGTGAACTTTATGTACAGTAGGTAGATAAATTTAAGGTCACTATCACTTTCGTGAATTTAGTCGAGATTTGTGTACATTTGATTTCGACTAAAGTCACACAAGTCAGTACTTCTGAACACTGAATAGTAGTAACAAATGATAATAATCCTTCTGATGGTAAGTGGTAACTGCCGCCTTGGTGACGACAAAGTTGAATAACGAAGATTTCCATCACCTCGAATATTTGCTTCAAATAACAAGAATACAAAGTAATCTATCCATATATATAAAAATTAAACCCTATTTTCCTTGGTCATATCATCACGCGTGATGCTGGATCGATTTAGTTAATTTTTTTTGGTGCGTCTGTTATTGCCAGGAGAAGGTTCTTTAAAAATAGAAAAGATGCGCGAAACAATAACAAAACCTAACCTTATGGCGTTTGACATAACTGTCAGTCTTACCAATTAATAAGAATTTAAATTGTTAAGATAGGATAAAGTTTGTGGGGTCAGCTAATTAGCAATATGAAACTAATAATTTAAACAGTAAATATTTTTATTTATATGCGTGATTAAAATCAGGTCGACCAAGTGTGTCGCATGTGGTCAAAAGTTTGGCAAATTATGAAATCTGGAAATCGGTAATTACGTTAGTTCGTTTGTTATAATTTATCGTCTTCTTGCACGTGGCGACAAGGTTGTAAGGATTCATACAAGTAAAGAGAGAATAGCGACTTCTGAATTACTTCACTATGTATAATTATAATAGAAATGAGAATTAGTAACATTTTTAAAAATATTAAATCAAAAAACCCGAATGCATAAAACGATGTTTTGGTTACTGTCATTTATTTAACTCAACGCTTTATATGAGATTTTGTCAAAATAGTCAAGTAAAAGTATTATAACATACGAGTAGATATTGACTGAGGTGATAACCAAAAAGTGGAGGCTGGTTACTTTTTATATTTTTTTATTTTCCCTATTTCCAGTACCATTTTTAAAAATTAGTTATTTCTATGTCACTCTGCAAACTGAGATGATTCAATGATATTGTTACAATCCGTGAAGCCGTTTGAGCTGTAGCGCTTACCAGAGAAATAGACATACATACTAAAAACATACATCCGCTCGAAAAACAGCCCTCCTGACGCAGTCGGGTAAAATTAACCCGCTACCTCTCATAACTTGTACCGCGGCAAGAGAGCTTGCGTTTACGACTGCTGTATGTGGGTCGTGTGACATACGCGATGAGCCGTATTTCGGATATTCCTGGAAGCCGCCACCTGGACTGGACGCTAATGAATGCAGATTCTCAGTATCGGCGCTACGAAGACATTCATATATTGTGCAACTTCAGAGTCCTAAGTTTATCATTAGTATAATTGTGTACTCGCTGCTAATTAACGTTCAAAGAGAGGTAGAGAGAGAAACGTCAAAGATTCTACATGAATCTTGTGCAAAATTGTTTTTTTTTTTTTTTCTTATATAATAAGAAATGGTTTCTGCCATCCAAAACCTAATCAACATCATATACATGAGGTCTTCTATGTGAAGTTAATGACAGATGCATTGCTACTCCGGTAGGCTTAGATAGTAGTCTTATATGAAAATGAAACGACAACCGCATCCTTCCATCAAAACGTAAGAATTGTTTCACGTAATAGATACGTTTGGCGGTGGAATCTCTCCGTTTAAACGATACTCGTTCTACCATTTTTTTTGTTTCCAAAGTTTTTTTTTTAAGTTATTTTGGCGCATTGGATAAATGATGAGAGTAAATTTTTACGATGCGCGCGCACAACGTCACGAAAAAGCCGACACCATGAAGTTAGCTATAGTCTATATTTTATTTTTATCATTTTATTTTCATTTGTTATAAATAAAAATTGTCCATTTCTTTGATTATGTAAAAATATTTTTATGATATTTAAATAAACTTTATTTAACTTGATTATGCGTTATAATAAAACTTTTAATGTATTAACTACCTTTTTATATTGTTTGTGTCGTTTTTCTACAAACGTAGAAAAAAGCGAAAGATAATATTTAAAAAGATTTTTATTTTGTTACGCCAAAGAAGTATGACTTCTAACGCGTGTACATAAGTACATACACACTTTTTTATATGGAAGTAGCAAACTATTGTGCACTCCACCTTATGGTAAGTGGCTACTGCCACCCAACCACCCATGGACATCTGTATGCGACCCCAGATGAGACCAGAATTACCCTAGATTAGCCACCAATAAGTTGCTACCACTGAGGATTACGGTGGAACGCGTCGTATACGTATACTTGCCCTACCACACCCTGCAGATCAGAACACAACCATTACTGTTAATAGAAAGAGGTGTGGCGGCGGTGCTCAACAGTCGAACCACAGAGTTCTACCATTATATCTACCAAACACAAATAATACTAACTATTAGCATAATATTTTCCACTATTATCTAAACTAAACTATGCCTCCCTTTACCGTTCGCTAATAGAATCAAAGCTTGAACAGCAACTAATCTAGCTACAGAGGTCTGTGCAGTCAGATTGCTTTGTGTTATGGTAAATTCAATTTCCAATACGTACTAACTTAGTAGACTGAGTTCAGGTAACTATTCAGTACTGTAATACAACACTAACATATATTTATGTTAGTATGTTAATCACCAACATTTTTTTGTTAATATCATGAAAGAGGAAGGTACGAATTAGTAACTATACTTATGTTTCTAACCACTAAAGTTTTAGAGTATACAGTAAAATACAGACGAATTGAGAACCTCCTCCTTTTAGAAGTCGGTTAAAAACAACTAAATCAACAGTTTAGCGTCTTTCTAACCATAGAATCGGAAAGAAAGTCATTAACGGTCACCCATCCAAGTCGTGTCTCCGCTCAACATTGCTTAACTTTGTGTATTGAATAATGGATATTTGTCGTTAAGAATGTTCCAATCACATTACACAACGTACTAAGCTCTCTACAATTTATTAATTTTAAAATTCAAAATTGTCATGGATATTCTAGTAAATAAAATAGCAGTTACCTGCGTATCATAATTTTAAACGCCGAAATACTTATAGAGAAATCTCTATTTTTATAAAAAATATTAACATGTATAATTTTCTGACAAAGTATTGTAGTAACCGAATATTATTTCTGGACGGTTTCCCGCCACGCTGGCTGTCACAACTGTCAACTCGATACGCCATCTGTCGGTCATGTTACACTAACTGTATCACGAATAACAATGAAACGCCAAAAGAATTTAAAATGTCACCAACTAAAAATAAATGGAAGCGCGAGCAACTATTTATTTTGAGTCTTATTATTATTTTGTGAATTCCAATTCATTTTTTGATGTTTCTCGTTTATTGCGTCATTAAATCCATCAACTTATTTTAGTCACATAACCACAGCCGCTTAAAATTTCGTATACATTTTTAGATTTAATGAATGACAATGCATGATTAGGGAAATAATTTCATTTTTAAACCAATATGGCGGCGCCCAAAACGGCAGGTTTATTACTTTGTTTCGCCCAATAACAAAGGATTTAGATGTTTAAAGACTTACTTTCTACATTTTAGAAAATTGTTTAGACGTATTTTTTTATACTTTCTAGATTCTAGAAACTTACAGTAATTACAAGGTTTGTATAGATATGTAGATATATATGCAGATAACAAAGTATGTAACATTTGACGTATTCAGTAAAACGTTGTGTGCGTGCAGTCTAATGTGCGTTGACAAGAATAATATAATCACTTAACGTCTCTACCTTAAACCCAGCTCTTTTTCCACAAAAATATTGATTTAGATGCACAAAAGCCGGAAGGACAAACGAGCCACAATAATAAGCTAGACGCTTTTTGTTCAACTTAACTTTTAATTATTTACTCGCCATCGCCCCCGGCTTTGTCCGCTCAGTAGTTCTTTGTTTCGCTCACCATTCTTATTTCAGAGTCGCAACATAGGTACAGCGCTTAATAACTTGCCTGGAAAATAAGTACTTGATACGGTCAAGTTAAATAATATTTTGTATTTATGCACGATTGTACTCTATGATCTACCTGAGCAAAAGCATTGATAATCGAATGGTGGAAACTCGGTCTCTCAATCAAGGAGCTGGACTGCATATTAAAATTAAAATTTTACTGACTTACGACGAAGGAAACCATCTTGAGGAAATCTAAACCCTTGGAAGTTCATAAAATGTTCTCAGAGATGAAGTTAACTAATTCCCACTTAGCTAGCAGTTGCAGCAGCAGCAGCAGCAGTTTGACAATATTGGATTGAATATTTCTACTTTGAGATTCTAGGGACTTGATGTGTTGCAGTTTGTCGCAATAATTACTCGCATCAACGAGAAGTCTTGAAGAGGCCTATACGAGTTTATTATAAAATCAGTAAAAAAAATCTATGAAAGTCTATTAATTTCACCATAGTCGACTGTGACCTAATCTTTCTCATTTTCATTTCACATATTTAGGTTAACAGTTAATGTTAATAACATTAACCAATAATTATAACAAAATTGAACACCTTTAATAACACTCTTTTTATGATCCGATTCCATTCGTTTCAACTTAATATTTATGCCAGTTGGTAGAACCAATGTAGTTCGACCGGGGAAGTACCACCGCTACACCTATTTCTAGCGTGAAGCAGTTCTT
>DWNE01008993.1:0-11183 GCA_018249875.1 Cecropterus toxeus | reverse complement strand
GTGAATGATGAGTTTAGATTTCTGTTCTGGGTCTGAGTGTTTGTGTATTCGTCTTTGTGTGTCCATGGCACCCACGATACACGACAAAATCCTATTGTGGAGCTATGCATGTAGAAAGCGTAAAAAAGAAAAAAAAAGATAAGATAAGAATCTTATCTGAAGTCAACCGCACGTTGATTGAACCGCCGAGAGATTGATAGTTGAACCAAAGTCCAAAAGACCAAAAAATCTAGAGATCCAAAGTAATAAAAGCTTTACGCTAGAAACTTGGTTGTACCTCGCCGATCATACCACACCCATTCTATCTTGCACTTAGAACTATATTTCCAATAAGCAACAACGCCACAACTATTTACATTCTCAATAGCTAGCAACAAGTACTACAGAACAATAGTATTTTTTCCATCATGCCTATAAAACCGGTCTGTTTATTATTCTCAGTAAAGATACTGTCGGCGCGTTCAAAGCGCTACCAAAGAGTAATCAAACTATTGTATAATAATGCAATTGCTTTAATGATTGCAGATTTAATTAGGCAAATAAAACTACTGAATAAATAAAATGCAGATACAGATTTTATCGCTATTTGAATAGACTAAGCTGCGGGCCACGAAAAATGCTTTTCGATCATCAGTTCAGATTTTGAGAAAAGTAAATTAACTTCTGCTAGTATTTGTAGCGATATTTAGTGACCTTATTGCATGAGATACATACATATGCTTTAGTATATAACGCCGATGCTTGCTGTACGAAATATTAAACGCTAAAATATAACGTTTTATGGCTGTAAAGTAAAGCTAATAAACGCAAGAGTATAATAATTGAAATGAAAATTATGTTAATATTTAAACCTGTCTTTAAATTGTCTGTTGTTAAATGATTCTTTCAAAGATAATGTTAATTCTTAGCTGTAATTATGTTAATTATTTAGATGAACACTAACAAGCGATGATAGCATAATTTTGCTAACTGACACACTCATCTATCAACGTTATGTGGTAAAAAGTAAGTTGTTACTTAATTTCAAAAACTTGTTTAAATATCATTACTTACGATTTATCTTTTTTACATTTTTTAATTATCTACGTATTTACTTATCTTTTATTTTTTTATTGTCTGAATTGGATAAACATTATTAGTCATTTATCTATATATTTTATTATTTAACGTCTTTAACGTATAATTTCTTTGCCTTTATTCGTCGTTTGTGTTGTTGTGTGTAGTTGTTGCTAAAGACCCTTTTTCATCTTTAATCCTTCTACTTTGATAAACGATTTCGTAGCAAATGTTCGTAGTAATTATTACGTTGCATTGGTTGTACTGTCTTATATTCCTCGCGACTCTTATTGACGCTTAACAAAAGTAGGCACAAACTGATTCAACTGTCTCTACTGCGAATACATACTATGCCACTGATTCACGGGCTCTACGCAGCTGCGGTCCGCATTTATTGATAAATAATTTAATTCCCTGTCAGTTTTGTTGCATTCGATAAAACAGTTACAGCGATGACTAGTACTATAGAGTATTGTATTTTTGTTCGGTTTTGAATTTCTGTTTCCATTCTGCTCTTTATTGCATTAAGGTGGTTTTATTGGTAACTCTGTTACTAGTTGTTTGTTTGATGTAAAACGTATTTTATGTTTTACAAAGTAATGTTATCTGATTTTCATCATTTGCATAACATAAATGATGCGTTAGAGACACGAAGGCTTCTGAAGTAGTCTTCAGGGGTAGGAACCCATCTGTGATAGGTCTTGAGGTAAAGTCTAATTGTACATGCACGAGCGAGCTCAAATCTACTAAATTGTATATTCATTTGATACTTCAATAAAATAAAAGATCTTGTGTGTGTGTGTGTGTGTTTTTTTTTATATAAAAATTAAGTAGCAAACGAGCATGCAGTCCACCTGATGGTAAGTGATTTCTGCCGCCCATAGACATTTGTAAGCTACTCCATATAGAACCGGGGTTCTATCTGAAGTCGATCATAGATGCGTTGCTACTCCCAAAGACTATGATGGTCACCTCATATATAAATGAGCCGGCAACCACACCCTTCCACCGAAGCACAAGAACTGCTTCATGCTAGACGTACACACCGCCACACCGGTGGTACTTCCCCGGTCGAACTTCATTGGTTCTACCACCTGGTGCCGATATTATATCTATTTACATTACCATTAGGCAGCCTGCATGCTCGTTTGCTACTTTTTAAATAATCTGTTCATTATAAATAAGCTATTAGCCCTTTAAATTGTTTTTAAGGGTCCTTGAGATCCACAGCTGGATAAAACCCTTTTCTTAAAGGGAAAGGTACAGGTGACAATGGCCGCAATGGGGGTTGATGTATACAGGATCATTTGCTACTCACCTCCTGGATGTTGTTCTTTGGGACCTGCTATGATGTTCAAAAGGAAAGAGGGAGTGCTATTTATGTATATTCGGGGATACGTATCAGTATTTCTCATGAAATAATGTATATAATTACATGGGTGCACCGCGACTTTTTCCCGCGACTTCGCTTGCGTAATGTACCTAAGAAAAAGTATTATGTGCCAATCGGGAACATAAACTACCTTATTGCCAATTTTCATCTGAATCCAATCAGTAGGTTTTTTGCGTGAAACCAATGCGTTCCATTATAGATCCCGGAGTCCCCTGCAAGCGCTGAAGCAGGCCACCGAGGGGGTTTTAGTGGGTATAAATCTCACATAACCCGAAGTCTCTCTCAAGGCTTCGGCGTACCTTTTGAAGGTTTCTCCCGTCACATAAAAAAGGTTTTTGCGTGAAAGAGTAACAAACACACATACATTTTCATAAATTTTCGCGTTTATAATGTTAGTAAGAAGTGAGATAGCGACAGTAATTCGAAATTAAAAATACTTCTAGTAACGTTTAAGAGAGTACATAGTAACCGTTTTAAGTCGATTTGAAATTGTAACCTTTCGTTAATTTTTCTACTGAATACTTAAACTAAAATAATTTGTACAAAAAATAGGAATTTTTGACTTTAATTACTGCGGTGTTTATATTTGAAGGTCGTATATTATAATATTATTCAAAAGTCCAAAAGCTAATCTTTTAGGAACATTACGCGAACATTAGCCTTGGACTACATACAATAATGACGGGGTAATAACTTGCATTCGTTGCAATACCCAATGATTGATTACGTGCAACAACTGGTAACGCTACCGTAATTACATGTATTACATGCTGGATACACACTATCCGGTATTCCGGATGCCGGATCACTTAAATTTGCTTCTAAAACAGGCTTGGAAAAACATCTTATTGTATTTTTCTATAAAACTGTATTAGCAACTGATATTCATTTTTTTATGGTAAGCCAATGCTAAGTATGGACAATAACGAATATAAAATGTATAATTAATATTTAAAAGTATGGACAATAATTTTACCGGGTGGTATAAATGTAGTTCGACTGGAGAAGTACCACCGCCACACTTATTTCTAGTGTGAAGGAGTTCTTGGGTTTCGTTGGAACGGTGTGGTTGCCGGCTCACTTATGTGTGAGGCGACCATCTCATTCCTCGGGAGCAACAACGCATCTGTGATTGACTTCAGATAGAACCCCTGTTCTGTATGAAGTTACTTACAGGTGTCCATGGGCGGCAGTAACCACTTACCGTGCATGCTCGTTTGCTACTAAAATGTTATAAAAAAGTATGGATAATAATTAATATTAAATGAGATAGATACAGCAATCAAAGAAGGGATGTCCTTAAAAGTAGCAACTTTTAAGGACTAATTCGGAACGCCTTATGTAAGAGTCCTTGAGGGCGGTAGAGGCCTTTTTGGTTCACTTATTGGTTGGTTGGTTTGTAAGATGTGGTAAGGGTACACACATAGGGTTATCCGAAGAGTTCCAACTTAGTCCTCAGGTAAAACTGATTTTATCTGTAATTGATTACAGATGCTGATACCATGTGCAGCAGTATCCACTTACCATCTGGTGGATTACATGCTATCTTGATTCTATAATATAAAAAAAAAACTCTCTGTAATATTGAAATTGCAATAGCTATAGATATCTAACTATATCTAAGTATATTAACAACAGGTATTATTTATATGGAAATAATCAAAAATAAAATATTATTTAAATTTGGTTGTACCGATTTCTTAATTGTTATAATGTAATAATTTTCGAATCTATCTTGTAATATATCCAACACACATTGTTATAAACTGTTTGTAAATGTGTACTGTTTATTTTTGGTTCGACCGGTATCGTGTCCTGCATATTGTATAGTGTATGATCATCTTTAATGACTTGTCACAACGCTTACGATATCGATAAGCGTTAGGTCATAAGGTAGAGATGGCTTCATTAGTATCTCCGATCCATTACTTAGTCTGTTCTCGTCTGTTTAGAATAAGGAGGATATGCTATAGGCCGCAAGACTAAAAGCGATGAAGTTCGAAACATATTTGACAGTTATGGAGTCAACATTTATCTTTCCAAACAAGCATCTCATGTAGCAAAATGGAAAAATAAACTTTCTATGTAAAGTGTAACATGCTATAAATAAACAAAAACTGAAATATATGATGATGAACTGATTATAAAAAAGTTGAGGTCGTGCTCCGATCCGGTGGTAATGTAATGGTGGTACGTAATTTATATTGTAACTGACAATTTGTAAGCGCCTCCATAGGTCATATAAAATTAGATATCACTTCATAATCATGCTTACTTTAATAAGACCGGCGGAAAATCTAAATTTAACATTTAGATGGCCTTCTCGCCGGGGATCGAACCCGGAACCCAAGTTTGCATGCTAGTGAACGATCCGCCACGTGAACAGGGACTGAAAAATAACATAAACAATGTAACGCTTATTTATTTAGCTATTTTTTGTATTTCTAAAGGAAGTAAATATATGGCACGCTGGGTTGATTTTACGAGCCATTATAGTGAAATACGGTGATTTAGGGTTAATTATAGTTAACAGCCAGTGATAAAACATGTACCTAAGCTACTCCTAACTAGTTATATGAGTCAGAGACAAACGTACTTCCCAAGTTTTTCAGTTAGTTTAACAGGAAAATGGTGCACGGTGGAAATTTCTCAGAATTTCAAGTACTTATTAGCAGACAATACGAATTTACATGTGGACGGTATCTTCCTTTGCTAGTAAATTATTACGTATCAAAATTACAGGGTACGGTCTGTGAGTGTGTGGGTACTCCTTTGTTATATTAATTGCTTCACAAACGATGCGAAATATTGTCTGAAAAAGTGTTTCTATTTTAATCATCGTCAATCCATTATTGTTTCACTGCTGGGCACGGGTTTTCTCCCAGAATGAGAGAGTTTTAGGCCATAGTCCACCGCGCTGACCAAGTGCAAATTGGTAGACTTCACACACCTTTGAGAACTCTTTTTTTCGAACACTCTTAGATCCTCGAGATGTTTTCCTTCACCGTAAAGCAGAGATAAATAAATTCTAATACGTACACCATTTTAGAAAAATCTGTGGTTCATACCTGGGATTCGAACCTCGGACCCTCGATTGAGAAGCCGAGTTTCAACTATTAGGCTATTACTGCTCCTTTTTAATAGAAGTAGTAAATATATGAATTAAATGTCCATCTGTGTGAGTGACCACTTCCGCCCATGGACATCTATAAACGCTAATAAATTCTCGATAAGATTAGACTCCATCCTGAGGTTGGCCTCAGATTCATTGCTACCTCTGAGGGATCAGTTGGAACGTGTTCGGTTCGATATTAAACATAATGTTTTATCAGGTGGTACTAAGCTACAACTATTATTAACGTAAATCAGTTGGCGATTCACTCACATTGTTGTCATCAACTCATTATTGTTCCAGTGCTGGGCACGGGTCTTCTCTCAGAATGAGAGAGTTTTAGGTCATAGGCCACCGCGCTGGCCAAGGACGAATAGACTTCACACACCTTTAAGAACTCTTTTTGGAGAGCTCTTAGATGTGAAATTTCGAATAGAACATTAACATTCGATTCGATTCAAAATCGAATGATACTAGTTAAAACCTTTATAATTTAAACTGCATTATGTGATTAAGCTAATTATGTTTTTCCTTATTTTGAAATCACATTAATCAACACAAGTCATGGTTACAGTTGGATTTAGTGTGTTATCAAGATGACTGTACAATTATTCTACCTATAGTAGGAAAACTATTATCGTAAAAATGGAATTTACGATGTTTTAGTTATCTGGTATATTAGTGTAACACTTCCTCGTTTCCATCCATCCATCAGCCCTTTAAAGTCGACTGCTGGACATAGGCCTCCACTAATCTGCGGCAATCAGAACGGTCCCGAGCCATTTGAATCTAGTGTTTTCCTATCGTCTTCTTCAGATCGTCAGTCCACCTGGTCGGTGGGCAGCCTATACTCTTTTTGTCCCAACGTGGTCTCCATTCGAGGACTTTTCTACTTCATAGGTTATCTGTCCTACGGACGATGTGGCCTGCATTGCCACCTCAGCTTACTAATTTTGAGAGCTATATCGGTTGTTCCTATAATCTTTTATATTTTAAAATTGTAAATTTCATAGTATTATTTCCATTTTTTGGGTACCATGAAGTATTAAAGTAATAGTATTATTATTATAAGAATTGACAGTTGTCAACGTTTGCGGCGGTCCTTCCACGGTTGGGTTTGCACGTTGCTTTTCTTCCTCTGAAGGTATTCCCGGAACGCTATGGCATGTACTCCAAGAAAAAATATCAACGAGCGGTCTCCTGTAAAGCAAATATGCATTGGCGACAGTGACTGCTTGGTTAAAGTATCACAATAATCGATTGATTGCTCATCAGACAATTGCAATCAACTAGACAGAAATACTAAAAGTACATTTTTGAAAAAAAAAAATGTTTTACGATTGTATTTAAATTTATCTCAAAGTATCATTTTTTAAATCTTAAAGAAATATTTAAGGTTTTATAGCACACGCAACCCGGCGTTTATTTTTTAATTGTAATAACATAGTGTTATTTTCTTTTCTAACATGGGAAGCCAGCCACACACTGCCCGACTGGCCAGATGGTTCAATAAACGAAATAAAAGCAGTCGAAATTACATTACGAGCCATTACACGAATTCACGCCGAAATTACCACGTACACTCGCAGGAAACATTAAAAACGCCATTAAGACTTCTGAAGAAGCCAAAAATTGTTTATTATACAACAAATAAAGACCACTATCGGTTCAAAATAATAACTCGGTGGTCGCCCGCCACCGTTTACGGTCAATAAAACAAAACGCCGTTCGCAGTTCAAACGGACCGCGGAAAAAAATAAGGCTTGCTGCAGGCGGCCGACAGAGGGACTGGTCAACGAGAATGCAAGTTTCTGAAATAAAGAAAAAAGTATAGTACAGAGAAAAGGCTTCACATTATATTTTATTGTAAGTATATTTATTGTTAATCAATATTAATCAGTGCCTATTTTATATAATGTACTAGACAATAGGGGAAAAAATGCCTAAAATAGTTAATTAACTGAATATATAACTAAATTAGAGCGTCCAATGAGCAACTAGGAAAGCCAGTTTTGCGGCAAAAATAAAAACATGTAACTACTATTTCTGTTACGTATAAATTATCGTGTGTGAATCCTTACATGTAAAAAAATTAAAGATCCCCATATTAGTAAAGTGCATATATTTGCAATTAAATAGTTTAGAGACAATAAATAAGGTAATTATGGCAATCAATACATTTTTAGAACTTTTGTCTATCTGTGTGTTTGATATCGTATGAAACAAAAATGATTAATATGATATTTATAGTACATATCTTGAGCTATCAATTTAGTCTCTATTTAATTAAAATGTCTCTACTCTACCAAACCCTGATAAATTTTAAAGTAACATTTACTTACATTTATAAATGCGCCGAAACGCATAACTAGTCGTGCATAAGTTAATAAAAATCGCTAACCTACACACAGCTTTATACGTAGCGGAATTTTTATATACGTTTCAAATATTTCCTCAACGGTCTATTAATGACATATAGATACTTAATTTATACGTTCGGATTTGAATCGGCGGCTCTTTGAAACGGTCTCTTTAACCTATTCCGCTGTCATTCCGTTTAAGATGTTTATAGCACTAATTATGAGCAAGATTTCTTTCGCGTTATTGAGTGACAAACGGTCGCTCGATCCTTTTTAATAAGCCGCTCTGAGCCGCTAGGAGCTTCTGACTTAGACGTGGCTTATATTTCTTATGCAATTAAAATAGTAAATGTATACGCATCTGGTAAGTAATTTCCATGTATGGACATTTACATTAATTTATTTTACATTACATTTTACATCACCTTAAAGAAACTAGTCAGATTTGGGCATGAAATTTTCTTCAAGCGTCATTTTACCAGTTGGTAGAAACAGTGTAGTTCGACTGGTGAGTATCACCGCTATTTCTAACGTTTTGTGTTTCGGTTATAGGGTGTTTGGAGACTTACTTTTATATAAGGCTATCTTCGTCCTCGGGAGTAGCAACGCATCTGTGGTCTTTGAAGTTGCTTACAGATGCCTATGGACGGCAGTAACCACTTACCGTCAAATGGAGAATGGTCGTTTGCTACTGCTATCTGATTAAATATAAAAATAAGGGGTCGATAATTCAATAATTTAGTTTTTTTATGAAAAAAAATACATTTTCGAAATTTTCTTACTAAATAAACTGCCAAAGTTTTTTGTACTTCCTTGGCATAAAAAAACGATTTCCATATCTCGCTTTCATTCTACCAGGAACAAGAATTTACAAGTCTTCGAAATATTGTAAAGATATTTAAGTCGCAAACAAGAGACGTGTGTTGTCACGTGCAATTTACGTACTTCTTAATTTCTTTGAGAACCGCCTAAATTCACGCAAATATAACGCGGGCCGTAAAAAATATAATCACCGCAATGAAAATTCGTACACGACAGTGTGGTCGACTTCTTTCCGTGACGAATGTATAATATAAAAACTCTAATCTTTTTCTTTTTCACACTTCATATTTCAGAGACATACACGAGGCCTCAAAATTCTAGATTTAAGTTTTAGAAATAGCAATGTCTAGAGTTAACCTAAGGTTTTAGAACTTAGATTTAGGAATAGTAAACCAGCATGCAGCCCACCTGATAGTAAGTGGTCATAGCCATCCACGGACATCAGTAACCAACCTCAGGTAAGATCCATATAGCCATAAATGCGTCATTCCTGAGGACTTAGCTGGCACGCTTCAGGTAAATATGTCTTACCATTGAAATCAGTGCTCTTATTACGAGGTGATTGCATTTCCAAATGTAAACGGTCATCGTTTTAAATAAACCCTATAAAATAATCTTCTGTTTCTTATTTTTAGTTCTGGGATTAAAATAGAGCTACGGTATTTCGTTCCTGTCTTAATGTATAAAATGAAGCTTCGGGGTTGCGGGTCGTAAGAGTGGGAGCTCGTCGAGCCAAACGAAACCCGGGAAGGATGTCGCTATGTGAGGTCGTAAGCCGTCGTAAAGACCACACGGTGCGGTAGACCTAGTTGCTTACCTGGGTGGAGCCCGGCGGGCCAACGCGCTCAGAGGACTTCGGTGGCGTTCTGCTGGAGATCCCAGAGTCTTCTTACCAATGCCGAGGACAGCAACCAAAACAAAAAAGTAGAGTTTTACAGTAGTACTTATTATAGAATTACGAAGAAACTTAAATTCTTCTGGAAAAGCTAATTCCAAATGCCGGAAAACATTACCAAATGATTAAACACTTAATAAATTGTCGTTTATTACTTTCATAATTGGAAACCATTAATATCCAAGAACGAAGACTTCATTCTTTGTCACGTGAAAATTTAAGATTCGGGAAACAGTTGTACTAAAAATGTTATGTTAATCAAAATATCGGTATCGTCGGCAAGCCGTCATCATTACTCACTTTATAAAGCCATTATAAAAGGGTTCAATGGAACCCTATTACTAAGACTTCGCTGTGTGTCTGTCCGTCTGTCCAGGCTGTATCTTATTTGTATTGTCACTATAAAAACAAATACTAAAAACAAAATAAAATCAATATTTAAGGGGGGCTCCTATACAATAAACGTGTTTTAAATATGGTACGGAACCCTTCGCGCGTGAGTCCGACTCGCACATGGCAGTTTTATCAAGATTTTTTGAATATAATAATCAGTTTTGTCAAAGCTTTTGGACAAATAGATACGTACGATTTTTTTTGAATTTAAAGGCTAATTTAGAAGTCAAAAGGTACAACAGGGTTTCTTCTGCTGATCCTTGGGAAGGATTTCCTTCTATTTTGGAACAGGGACTAAATAATTTAATTTGTTTTATTACACTTAAAAATTATCCTTTATATTCATTCTGAATAGTTAAAATTTTTAACTGTAGTTAATGGTTACTGTTAACCTTGACATACCTTTTTTGTCAATCTAAAAATTTATTTCGTACTCGCTGAACCCGCGGTTTCACCCGCGTTGAAAAAAATGTAATGTGACATACATATAACTGAACGTTTTTCGATTCAAGCAAGGACTCCACAATCCAATTTGATACTTACTTTATACTTGATATACCTTCCTCAAATGCGCTTAAACCCGATTTTTTTCTTTTTAAGCATATGGTTCGCCCTTACATTGTTTCGGGATAAAATGCGAACACTACAAAAAATCATGCCGTACTAAGTTAAAAACAATAGCCAAATTATCTCACGGGCACCTTACACTTTTTTCATTTTAATAAGTAACCTATTTATTATACCAGACTATAATTTAAATATGTCTATCTCAAATTTTATGAAGTCTGCCGTTCTGATGTGATTGAGTAAGGGGCCGTCTCCCGGGGTGAAACATGGTGAGGTTTAAGACTTATCCCTCTCCCTATATCACGTGTATTTCAAGTACCTACCTTCAAAGAATCTTTTTTTATATTGATTAAATGCAGGTATTAATAAGTATTATCTAATTCTATTATATAAAATTAAGGGCTACAATAGTAAAGTCTGGAGGTAGAGAGAAAGGTTGCAGGTTTTTTTTTGACTAACATAAAAATAATAAAAGGAATGTGAAAAACTTTCTTTACAATACATGAATATTATTTAATGTACAGTGTCCTCGGACTATTAGCAAGACTCTTCAACACCAATAACTGGATAAGCATCTTGCAAGTC
>DWNE01008992.1:0-11183 GCA_018249875.1 Cecropterus toxeus | reverse complement strand
CCAAATTTTATTAAAATCGCTCCAGCCGTTTAGACGTGAAGAAGTAACAAACATACACACTCACAAACTTTCGGCTTCATAACATCAGTGTGATGTGATGTGATGTGATTATGTATGTCCATTGTTTTGACATTTGCCATATCATTGGAATACTAAAAACAATGGCGCCTGTAAGTAGGGAAAAGGGGGAGAAGGAAAGACTTTTTATTACCACGCTAATATTGGTATCAAATGAAAGCTAGTCAAAACATAACATCAGAACAGTTAAATAATTTAATTTTTTCTTAAAATAAAAATAACTACTTCTTAAAAACAAGGAACTGAAACTGAAGGCAATCAATCGTAAAGGCAGTCAAGTTTTTGTTTAAAATTTTAATGTTACTTATTAGCTTAATGCATGACAAAGTAATGTCATGACTTTGTAATTAATCCAGTTTCTTGAACTTAGCACACTTTCCCTTGTATTAAGTATGTTTCTTACTTAATTACGATTTACACCGTATAACTTTACGTGAAATCTTTGCACAACTAAAATTCTCTCGTAATTTAAACGTAAAAACATTTCTCTCGTAATAACGCATCGTAATCGTAGAAAACCATGCACAGTCTGTCCCATATTTGAACCAGGAAGACATCAGTGCCACTGATATGCAGTATGTGTCCTACTTAACAATATTTATAGACACTATGACATAACCTGATTGACCAACTAAAGTTTAACGAGAACTCGACAGTGAATGTGCTACGTTCCTTACAACGCATACTTACAGTTACACTGCAGAGTAATCTGAACCGCTCTAAGAGCAAGTACCATTTTACGTTCCATTCATTTAGCGCGCGAATTTTTGTTGAAACGGAGCGTAAAACGTGTAAACAGAGTGCTTATTTAAAAAGTTGTTTTTAAATTTCGAAGTATTTATTTTATGACAATGTGTAAATATTTATGAGCGACGACTATGGTTTGAAGTTACAAAATCTTTGGTGATTGATGATATTTGACCCGTGTTTTGTTTAAAGTGTAGTTAAAAGTAATAAGTAAGAAAAGATGAAGGTCTCTTATTTCACATATTTTACGTTTTTTGTTTTATTTTGTTTATATTCATTGGAAAATGTCACCAGTCAAGAAACGCCTTATGAGTTACCGGTACAATTAGTTGGGTTCCCGGCAATCGTGTTAAGCGTCAGACTAACGAATTTTCTGAAGAAACTTGCTTACACCTTCAGTCCAGGTAAGTTATGTAGTTTTGATGTTATACTTATAAATAAATAAATACCTTTTTGATGACCTGGGGGGGAAACCTTCAAAAGGTACACCGAAGCTTAGGAATAGACTCAGAGCTGTGTGGGATTTTTACCCATTAAACCCCCCTCAGTACTTGCTGGGGACTCTGGGATCTCCAATGGAACGCACCGGTGCCCCCTAGCACGGCACCCCTCATGGGCTCATCTCTCGGGGGATGTGTAACTGTCCTCCTGCACCTTCCGGTGTCTACGACGACATGCAGCCACATATGCCATCGTCCTTCTCAGGATTGCTGGCTGAGCGGTTTGAGCTTCTACTCTAGCCGCCCGCAACTTCAGAAGCTCCCTTTAGTTGCCTCTTACGGCAGATAGGGGATACTGTAGCCGTATTTAACTCCCTGGCCACAGGTGGAAAATAAATCCTAGTAACTATGTATAAGACAGTGTTCGCCTAGTGGTTGAAACTCGGCCTCTCATTTGGATGGTCCGAAGTTGAAATACCACGCCCACCTCTGATTTTTCAAAGTTACATTTGTGCATATTAGAAATAAATTATCACTGCATATACAGTGAACAGTGAAAGAAAATATCCCATGGAAACCTACACACCTGTTAGTTTTTAAAAAAGTCTCTTAGGAGTATAAAGTCTACCGATTGGCACTTGGCCAGCGTATTGAAGTATGGCCAGTGGGACAATAAGGTTTTTAAAGATGGTAGAGCCAGTATAATTCGACCGAGGATATACCACCACCGCACCTATTTCTAAAGTGACGCAGTTCTGCATTTCGTTTTCAGAGTGTGGTCGCCGGCTTACTCACTTACAAATAAGGCGATTATCTCACTCTTCGAGAGTCTATAATCTATGTGAAGTTACTTACATGTATATGGACGGTATTTACCACTATCGAAACCGCGGGACACAGCTACATTAATATAAAAAATAATGACATGCAATATTTCTTAAAGTTTTCTCACTCAAGTTCAAGTTTTAATTAACATATATATTAAGAACAATTTTTTTGTTAAATAAAAAGTACATTCTAACTTATACAGGTTTCGCACATAAAATGTTTGTTTTACTTCCGTAGTGAAGGTCTTGTTTGTGAATGCAAATTGTCCGTACAAATTCAGGGACAGAATTTGTATACCTACGTTGATATAGGTACAATAAAGAAAATTACGTTTGCTGTTCAAAGGACATTCGTTAGGTACATTCCTTAAGTACAATTAGGACTGTGACATTTGGAATTTGTTCTCGTCATTACCTTTTTAGGGTTACGTAATTATATTATATAGATTATTAGAATTATATAGATATTTCGGTATAATAAATATTACTTTTTTTTTTAAAGTTAAGGGTTGCCTCGTATTGTTAAAAACACAGAGGACATTTATTATTTATTAAGGTAATTACTAAATTGAAGTAATAATGTGCTCCACGTAACTCCACGTAAAACAGGGGTCCTACCTATAGTCAATTACATAGTCGATATCATGTATGAAGACCAAGATGGCATCCTCGTATATAACTAGGCTGAGTACTACTAGTTACAAAGATTTGGATAAGGAAATAAGTATGAGGATCATATCTTTCCAGTCTTACTGTACTGGTTCTACCTTTCAATTATATTAAGGCAGTAAAGGTATTTTGAACGGTTTGAAGTAGGACTTCTGTCATATTTGCATTCAATTTTATATGTTCCTGATCTAAAATGATTAACAACAAATTAGAAATAAAAATGTCAAACTCTACTGTCAATAATAGTACGATAAAATGTACTTTACTAAAGACAAAGAAAACATTGTGAGGTATCTTACAAGCTTAATTAGTTAACTTATATCTAAAAGTTTGTAAAGTCGACCAATAATACTTAGTCAGAACGATGAAATATATATGACCGTAAAGTCTTATATTATGAGAGAAAATTTGTGCCCAGCAGTGGGACGATGATAGGTTACTGATAATGTTAATAGCGCACACTTATAAAGAAACGTCATTGAAGTGCCATCCCGCGATATGAATATTTACAGAATTGCTGAGAAGATTTATAGCATTTCTCTCGTGCATGAAGTTTTATTAATGTATTTTCGGAATGTGTGTCAGTTATTATACTAGCTTTTATTAAACTGGAGAGATATGATAAGCGAACGCTTTTGTTACCACGTTTCGTATTTACTGGATCATTTGAAATATGACAACTTTATACTATATATAATATTGTGTGATTGTACAAAAGTATGACTTTTATCTTTTTACAAGCATTCGCGTAAGCTTTTTAACTTTTATCAATAGCCCTAAATATTTGAAGTGGAACTTGTAGTCTGCTTAGTCTATAAAACCTGCGAGAATATCCTATCAGAATAACATAAGTCGTTATCAAAATTAAAGAGTAGCAGATAGACAAGATTTAAAACTTAAAAAGGTTAAGAACACGTAGTCCTTTTTAAGACATATAGCGCATTTTTAACAAAAAGGAGAAAATCTAATTATATTATTATTTGAAGATGAGAAGACCCTCTGTAGTTCGAGTTCAGAGGCATCACCGCTATCCTTATTTCTGCCTCATAACAGTAGTTTTTAGTGCGAATATGTTCTACTTTAGAGGGTGTGGTAAGACTTAAACATCTACACGAGGCGTACCAACTAATCTCTTAGTAGTACCAACTCGTTTGTGACTGATGATACCATGTAGTATGTCTTTCCACCTGGGATTGATTTTATATATTATGCCCACGGCAACATGTGCCACGTACCATCAGGAAGATTGTATAATAATTTGTAGAATGAATGTAAATAAACTTTAGAAAAAAATATAAAAAATTGCGTAAATGACTAAATATACGTAGGTACATAAAATAACACAACAGTTTAAATTACCTCAATGAACAATAATTTAAGCGCAATTTGCTATAACTTAATTAATGCAGAAATAATGTACCGCATTATCACCACACTTAATTATGCATTTTAATTACATAGGTATTATTGCGGGGTAAATGTAAATCGGGTATTCAACTAAATTAAGTGAACAAAATGTATGGTCACGTATTATTTGACATTTTTGCAACAAAAAAGCGAGCAAAGCCTTTTGTAATAATAAATTTAATTAATACAACAAACAGAGGTAGGATTTCAATTATGTTTTGGGTTAATAAATATTTTCGCGGCAATAGTAAAATTACTTACTATCAAATGAAACGCACAGTTCTTTTGCTTGATGAAATTAATTCGACACTTGCAGCCGTGCATTTAAAACATGTGCAAGGCATAATGTAGTTTTTAATACGTATATATTGCTATTTTATAAACATTTATAGTGTAAAGTTATCCGAATAGTTATTTATTACCTTAAAACCTCAAAACGAAATATGATAGAGTGACCACCTAACATTTTACAAACCTAAACTTATTTACAACCATAAGATAGTTATTAAGTTCAACCTTTGCGAATTAACTCTAGTAACATGAAAATACATAAGTTATTACACCCAGGTGTCTGGTGGTAGAACCAATGTAATTCGACCGAGGAAGTACCACCGCCACACCAATTTCTAGCGTGAAGCAGTTCTTGCGCTGGAAGGTTGTGGTTGCCGGCTCACTTTTATATGAGGCGAATTTCTCAGTCCTTGGGAGTAGCAATCTGTGATCGACGTCGTATAGAAGTCCTGTTCTATGTGAAGTTGCTTACAAATGTCCATGGGCGGCAGTAACCACTTACCATCAGGTGGGCTGCTTGCTCGTTTGCTACTTCATATTAATAAAAAAAAACCCAGAGCTATAGTCATAGGAATCTTCCACTTCGTGTTTTACACACTCGGATAACTCCCCTCCTGTATGACCCACGTGTCATACGGGTCGGCGCTGTTATTTAACATGATTGCCTAATGCTTGTAATGTATTGCATTGTTTACCGGTGCAGTTTGTCAATCCGTCACATTAATGCTAGCACGTAGTTTAACTCGTTTCTCTAGCATAACTTTGACAAGTTTAAATAAATGTTAATATAAAGCGACGTAATGTTCTGGAATATTCTCTTTACGCAGACATTTAATGACATAATGTTCTAGAGTTTTCTTTTCACAGTACAATTTTGTTATGTGTGTATTTTTAAACACGTTTGAAATCGTTATAATCCTGATGTATTAACGTTCTGTTTGGTATGACTATGTAATGTTACAGTTATCATTACTAGGTGTTCCCCGCGGGTTTCCCTGCGGATATTTTATATGAATAGCAATTTTGAAATTTCTGCTATAGTCAGCTCTATAGACAACGTCTGCAATACTAAAAAAGTTACTTCTGACTTTAGATTGTAATCACTTTGAATAGAGTAGAAGAATTGTATTAAAATTTAACTAAATTTAACCTTATTTACCCACTAATTCCTTAATAATGATACCTTCTACTACCAACTGCGAACTTAAAATATATATTTTAAATTCCTTAAATCAAAATGCATGAAACCGAAACATTGGCTTTTTAGTGCACAAATCGTAGATGCGATTAATTACGTGTAAGTTTCAAGGTACGACAGGACCGTTGAAAGAAAAGACACGTTTATATCAAAGTCATTTACTCGAATGTATTAAAGAAGGGCTTCCCCCTGTTGTCATAAACAAACACCTCTTAGTTTATAAGTTGTCATAAACAATTACAAGGAATAACAATTAATCATATAAAATATATTATCTAAATACAATAGTAATAACATTAAAATATAGAAATAAGGTAAACACTAGTAAAATGGACATTTAAATTATTAATGAATAACATAAAATAATAAACCATAGAGTGACGGTCTATGGGAACCGCCACAGCTTTATGCGATATTAAACATACAGACGAAAATATAATATTGTTAATATATCAAATTGTTTTTTGTTAGTATATACCTATTCTTACTCCTCCATGGTATTTTTTGCAAATAAACATAAACACGTAACCTAAATGGTTTCTACACTCATAGGCCCACAGTAGGATTTTCTCCTGAGTCGTGGGTGCTATGGACACGCAAAAAAGAAACACCCAGACCCAGAACAGAAATCTAAAACTCATCATTCACATTTCTGTCTGGCCGGGGATCGAACCTGTGACCCACTGCGTGTCAGACCGGTATTGGGATCGCTCCGCCACGCGGGTCGTCAATATATTGGATATGCAGACACTGAGTCACTTTCATTATACTTATTGATTACAGACATGAGCTAAGTTCAAATCGTATCGTGAGCTATGAGCTATCGTAAGATATAGGTATTTTTAAGAAATGAAATATACTCGAATTATGTAGGTACTCCATTGTTTTTTAATTTTTAATGTTGGTAATATTATGTATAAAATATTGCTGTGTTTAAGAATATATTCCAATGCATTTATGCAGTCTAGTTGCGATATCTGTAAAGCAATGCGATACGTTCTCTTTGTGAGTGCATTCCTGTATAATACGTTAAGATAACAAATGAAAGTTGACGTTATAATTAGGACCATTTCCAAATAACAGAGATAAAAATCCTGTCTGGAATGTCCATATCTAAAATATGAGAGAATCTTCTCAAAAGTAATTTGTAAACTACAGTCTACAGTAACTAAAGTATTTTGACAGTCTTATTCGATATTTGCTATAAGAATTTCTAAAATGTATAATATTTTATATAATTACCATTCTCAAAACATTAAATATTTGCTTTTTTTATAAATATGAAGTAGCAAACGAGCAAGCAGCCCACCTGATGGTAAGTGGTTACTGCCGCCCATGGACATTTGTAAGCAACTTCATATAGAACTATGCTTTTAACAACAGCACTTACGGTACATACTAATGAGCTATGTTGCTATGTTGGTGCGTTTCTATTTATCGAGCATGTTTAATGGGTAGAAATACGTTTCTTCTGAACTATATTCTTGCCTTTCATCCGTTATATTATTAAACATTATTTTCGTAACTATCAAAAAAGAAGCTTAAGCGAAGCATTGGTCAGTTCTCCAACTCCATAATATATGTCCGTACCTACTATCTATGATACCAGAATATAGTAAATGTCTACTGACAGAAATAATTACACTATTCAGTTTTATGAAGAAATTTATAGTTTAAAAAAGAGTAACAAAACAAGTCTGATAAATATATAAACTCAAGCGAAAAATGTAAAAAATATAATTTATTAAGTACAAATCTCGTTTTTCATTTGTTTCAGCAACATACCGATCCCGCAGTCGTCGTGAGCTGACGTTCCTAAGCGAAACATCTGAACCGTTCGACGCTAAGGAAGTGGAGAAGTACATCACTGGTGAATTTGGCGCAAAGGCATGCGTGTTCGAGCGTGTGTGTGCACAGTACGCGACTCGAGCGAGGAGTCAGCCCAAACCTCAAATGGACTGGACAGATGTGTTCAGGTGAGCTCTCTGTTTTTTTTTTTACTTACACCCAACGATAAGCAGATGGGTTACTTGATGGAAAGAAATCAGCAACACCTATGAACATTTGTAAAGGCGTCGCCAATGTATCTCCGGCTTTGATGTAGAGCTTTTCTTGCACCTTTTCTGAAGTGATATAGCTTCCGGACATTCCGCGCGAGGCCACAGGGCCTCTACCTATTAATATATTCTGCATATTCTGCAAGATTAGTTAAAAAAATCACGATATTCATAGTTAAAAACGTTATTTTAGTTGAAAAGTTGTAAAAATTGTAATAGTAACACAAAGGATTTTTCGTAATTGATACTGACGATACCATAATTTTACGGTAACATTGTAAGCAGTGATTAAGAAATATATACATATGTATAGTAATCACTCATAAATCATAAATCCTAGTACTCAAAGTGATTACTGACTGTTTCTTCATGAACAAAGCATTCAACGATTAAGTTAATCCAACAAAGGTAGCAAAAACACTATCTACTCAACAATAGGTCGGCCTTGACACAACTGTCCATCCAATACAACCATCAGTTTCTACGTTACAACATTACAAATTGGGCGTTTCAAGGCCGTGGGGAACCAGGCCAACGGCCAGGGTGTCGGTAGAAACAACTAAGTGGTCGGTAAGTGGGACAATGATGTAACGACCACGCAACCGGTCAGCGCCGTAAGGCACGTATTCGTATGCGTCACATTAAGTATTGACAAATGTTACTAATAAGTAATACGAAATCTCCAATTCGGTGGAACAGCGTGGAGTATGCTTTCCCTGGTAGGAACCCGTTCCTTCAATGAAATTTCCACATCCACTGACATTATGACCGCGTGGCGGATCGCATGCCCGCCTGACGCACAGTGGGTTCCGGGTTCGGTACCCGGTTAGCCAGACATCTGAATGAATTTTGATTCTGTTCTGGGTCTGGGTGTTCGTGTATTCGTCTTTGTGTGTGTCCATTGCACTCACAACACAGGAGAAAATCTATGTGGGGCTATGAATGAAGACAGCGTTTAATTAAAAATAATAGCCAACTAGTCCGGATTTGTTACCTTCTTTGTTATTTAATTTTTGTACACTAAGTTTTTGTTAATTTATCAATAAAATATAGGCAATATTTAAGTTTTTATCAACATAAAATGATTAATATGTAGGACAATCGTGACCGTAACCTGTTAAGTAATTTGTGTTCAGCAACGGATTTGTTCATGCAACTTGAATGATTGGAATATTTATACTTTCCCATTTTTGTCTGAATTAAAAATTGAAAAAATCTTACATGTAAGAACCACTGAAATAAAAAAATAATAATTAAAAAGCCTTTAGGCGTGATTCGAAATGTAAACGTTAATTGATTAGAAATTAAAAATTAAAGAACTCGGGCATACTCGATAAATCTATAATGAGTTTCAATTAGAGAATTTTTAAGAAGTTCATTTATAAAGCGAATTAGTAATTTATTCGTTATGGAATGAAATTTTGATTAATTTGTTAAAATGCTTTTAATGAAAGACTTTTAATGAATTAGTACAATATTGGTTATAAACTAGATTATTATGTTTTAAGGATATTTAAGTCGATAGTTGTACTAAGGTATCACGCCAGTGATGGTGGCTTCTGACTAAAGGACAGAACGTTTCATGGTTTGACCATAACACATATTTCGGTCTAAGATATATAGATAAGGGAGAGACATGCCAAGTTAGCCTTGAAGATAAACAACGCATCTGAGACCTAAGCCAGTCTAGTCCTTTTAAGATTAACCTGCAAATGTCCAAGGGTGGAAGCTGCTCACTATTATCAGATGGACTATTCAATAGTATGAATTTAATGGCATTAGACATATTTTTTCGTATACAACCTTCATATTAATTATTGACAAACTTAAAGCATAATGTTGCCAGCAATCTGGGAACTCATCCTCGGGACAGTAATTTGGATGCTTTTTATATTTAACTTGCAGTTTGTTTCTTTTAAAATTAAGGATTTCTTACATACACTTTAAATTAAGTAATGTTTTGTAACTTGAAGTTAATCGAATATGTAATTTTGATCCTATTTGCGAAAAAAACTTTTAATGAGGCATAATACCCTATGCGGGTATACGTGTCGCGATCGACCGAGGTGAGCCGGTATTATGCAATGAACGCAGAACTTTCACTGCTCTATTGCTCACTGACTAACTAAAATGAACTCTGTTGCGAAACATTTACGACTATTTCACAAATCCATGTATATATATAGGATTAATATCAACCTAACTGATGACCCGTTACTGTCCCATTGTTGGGTACCGGTCTCCTGTAATACAAAAATTACCATATCAATGAAATCATAATTCACTACGCTGGATGAATAGGGATAGGTGATTTCACCTATTTTTTGCGATTTATGTAACAAATGAGAAAAAATCAAACGACATTCAACGACAACAGTCAAAAACAAATCAAAAATTTACAGCTGTTATTATTATAAAATTTGTATAATTTCATGGTAGTAAGATTAAAAGTTAAATATATGTCTAGTCTCAACACGTCATTTCTAAAACGTATTTAGTAATTTGTTAATTTCACTCAAGAACATAAAAACATTTTTAAGAGACGTACGTACAGACGTTAAATATGTACTATATATACATATTTAAAAATGTTCAGGTTTTCTGCACAAAAATGAAACGAAAATAGTCCAGCGAGCTGAGTCCCATTGGATTACTCATCTCTATGATAGCACAAGTATTTTCGTAATACTCTCCTCAATGCCCCGAGCTTTAAGCTCACATTTCATAAAGTTTATTTAAATACATTATTTGAACCACGGAAGTACGGATGGTGGCTTGAAATTGTTTTTTTTTCCGCTAAAACATCCATATTAAGCGATGAACTCATGTAAGTAAATGTAAATAGCTAGCAGGTACAAAAAACATGAAATTAAATCAGTTATATTTTAAAATGTTAAAGTTATTAATTATTACTCTTTTGATTCACTTACTTTCTTTACGGTAAATTGGACATTAATTGAATATTCTTATATACGTATTTCCTATGAAAGACAAGTGGCTGTTTATGCCGATACACTTCCAAACATCATTTGAAAACAAAATACATTTAATGATTTTTTGGTAATTTTCTAGTCGTCAATATTCTTATAAGATTCGATTCGAAACGATTTAAAAATCGATATTTTTTCGCCAGAATTACCATTTACATGCGGAAACAGAGCACAGAAACAGATGTACTTTCGCACTTATAATATTACCAAGGAAGAATTGAGAATTAAATGAAAAGTCTAACGAAAGTATAGGAAGCGGTGTTACAATCTTCGTTGCGGTCTTGCGTTAGATTACCACTGAAATGTATTTCCGTAACTCAATTGCAGAGACGTTCTCTTTATCTGTCACTTTTATACTGCTCTACTAGCTGACCCGGTAAACGTCGTTTTGCCATATAAATGATTTCCTATTAAAAAATAAGGGTTGATCGTAGAAGGGTGAAAATTGAGGATTGTATGTATTTTTGTATGTTGTATCA
>DWNE01008991.1:0-11184 GCA_018249875.1 Cecropterus toxeus | reverse complement strand
TTATATGCATTTGGTAAAAAAATGTTATTTTGATATTACAAACAGACACTTCAATTTTATTTATATGTATAGATACAGTGTTGAATAGTGAATAACATATAACAAATGCGATTTTAAAATATTTATGTACCTATATTTTTTTTCTTGAAAGCCCCTGAAAATATTATTTTTCCCATTAAAAGTCTTTCTTCTCGGATAAGCTGACCAAAAATACATAATACAGATATAAAAAACAGCTTTTTGAGGACTTATACAGATAAAGCGCAGGCCAGGAAATGTCAAATTGCACCCGGATTTTATTGTTATAATTTAAATGTACATATGTACTGACATACATTTAGATCTGTTCATGACTTGATACTCAGTTTATGATTTTTCGGTATAGCGTATAGACAAAAATGGCACAAACGAACCTTCACATTTTATACACTCCACTCGAAATGTCTGGGCAAAGCTAAGCAGCGTTATTTCTCAAATGTCGAGCACGTTGCAGATAATAATCTTGGCCAATTTAGAACGTCCACTTTAATTTTTCTAAGACCTCCCCAGAGGTCCATTACACTAATGCATTTAAGAGAACTCATAAACACAACATAGTAAGGGCGCGTTCAATTTGATAAAAAAAAAATTCAGGTTGCCAAAAAATACAACATGGATGTAACAATATAAAAAATACAATGTAAAGTTGAAATTACCATTCCTGAAATACTAGTCCTCGATGTAATTTAAAAGGTCTTTGTTAGAGTCAAATTTGATATTTTATAAAATACAAAAATTACATTCTTAGAATCTTTGTTCATACAAAGAAATAGCAAAATTTCGGTGTAAAATGTTTAATACAACCCAGTTCTATTTCTTTATTTATCCCCAAACACTGATTAAAATTTTTGTTTATATCTTACCTCGAAATCCTTCATTATATTTTGAGAAACATACATAATTATGTAAAGTTAAAAAAAATGTATTTAAATATTTTAACATCCTCCAAACAAAGTTCAACAACTAACTTAAAAGTCGCAGATTTTTTTGCTACTATGATGTTTACACCTTTACCGCTATCATCGCGTCTCCTGAGGTCTAGATATATCTCCCCAGCTTAAGTGCTACAGATACAAAGCGCAGTTAGCTCGCTCTGTTATTGCGTGCACTAGCCCTTGCACGTGACTGCACTTAAATATAACAGTTTTATTAAACTAGCAGCTGCTGGATATGTGCATATGACTGTTACCCACGTTGCCTTGCAAGACTGTCTAAAATTATTGAGGAAGACACACTTGTGTTCGTTATTTATAAAAGTATAATATGTTGTACTGTTGTTGATAAAAAACATTTGTATTCAAATTAGTATAAGTCTTGTCCCTATTCTGCCTACAGTAGTTAAAAAAGCGCGAGTAACATTTTTTCCACTTTTTTTAATCTTCTAGTAGACATTATTATTCTACATTGTAATTTGAATATAACTGTTTATTGTGAGTTTACTTTATTCAACTGAGGAAGTAGGTATTTCTTCGATTTTTTCTAACAGGGAAACAACTAAAAGGGAAAAAGGATTTATGATTATGTTTTAGTGCCTTTCATTAAAAGGAATTGATAAAAAAAATGTTGGCTTTAACTCTCAATTTTTAGCATGTGATTATTTTATTTTACTCGTCTCCTTACGATATCTCGTTTAATTTATTCAAAGTATGTTAGTCTATACCCATCGCATAAACATATCTTCTCTGCCTACATGTAAGTGTTTATAAATAAAAACACTAACTAAATAATCTCTTAAAAGCTTACCCTCACAGGGTTTAAACCACACTGTAGGCGCGAGCGGAGCTCGCTCCCAAGCTTAGAGCTTTCCCGAGCTCAAAGCTCATAGTAATATTTAGCTGTGCTCTACATTTGTGGGCTCTTTGTGGCGTTGAATGCTTTGCTATTTAATTTACTTCAAGTATTTTTAGCTTAGTTCCGCCAAAAGGAGATCATGACACAAGCGTTGAAAGAGAATAATAAATACGTACAAGAAACTAGTACGCTAGATCTAAGCCTACATTCGCTACGCCTAAAACATTTGGACTTTGGTGCTATACATCCTCAGAGGTAGCAAAACATCCGTGGCTAACCTCGGGCAAATTCATGATTACAGATGTCCATGTTTGCTATCTTTATGTTTAAAAAAAAAGATAAGACATAACAGTTCAAACTTCGGGGCAGAACTTAACAGAAGAAAATTATTTCATTTTAGTCAACTGAAACAAAAAGTCGATTGTGTCCTTAGGGGTTTACCTACGATAGTACTAACTGTGGCCGTGGTACATTATCCTGGCTTACTGTATCCTGGTTTGATGACTGGTAAGACAGCCCAGCCTAATTTATGAAGACTCTTCAACTTAATTTACTTACAACTAAACATGCATTACTAACTAGTACCAAAAAGCCTTATTACTTTCTTTTAGTCACCGTTTTATTTTAATAACATGGTTTGCTCGCGTGTTCCCTAATCTCCCCACAAAGCCTCAAGAATATTGTTGCGAAAACAAACAAGATTATTATTACCCTATTTATATTTAGCCAACGTGCCTCGAATATAGCGTTCCGTTATGTGCACGTCAAAGGACACATAATTCCCTTCGAAGTAATTTAGGACGGAATCAAACAATAATGTTGTTCCAGGAACTTTTGTGTCGGTTGTTATTATATTGGTTGCCGGGATTAAGTTAACGTGGTATCTGGTATACGGAATTTGTAATTGCTAGGCTATAGCTACGGAAGTTATTTTGGTTAGGAGTAAGATTTTCAAATGCGGGTAAAAGTTTAAAACGAATAAATAAAGTTCGCTTGTATGTTTGTTCTCTATGTGTTCCGAAACCATTGATCAGATTGTGATTCAATTTTCTTAGTGTCCTGGGAAGGCCCGCGATGGTGACTGGCTCTTAAAATATATTATTTTAAATCATTTTTCTACACGACTGCGTCAGAAGGAAGGTAATGTTTTTCGAGCGTATGTTTGTATGTATGTCAATTTCTTTTAAACGGCTGACGGATTTTGACATATAATAAGAATCGTGTCAGTTTGCAAAGTGACATAAATATATATATAAAATTAAATATGGCGCCTACAAATAGGGGACAAGAGGGGGGGGTGGACGACTTTTTTATTATCGCGACAATATGGGTATCAAATGAAAACCAGTTAATAGACCATTCTAAAAATATATATTACAGTACTCTGAATTGACTATTTTTTCAAAAAACTCAAAGAGTTGAAGAATATATACAATTATGAAGAAAAAACCATTTTACACCATCGGGTTTAGTTTTAACGATGTTACTAGTTACTGTTGTATGATAAAAGTTGATATTGAGTAAACCAAACACTTTATATTAGTTATTCGTTTACATTCTTAATATTTTCATGGCATTGCAAAGCCTGCCTATTACAGGGAATAGTAATTAAAACTGAGATGTCCTCTATAGTCAATATGAAATATTTGAATCAAAACAATTATTTGTTCTTAAATACTATAAATAAGATTTCAAAAGCTCATGTCATTTTCTCGTTAGTAGTTGAACTAAAATGTATTCTAGAATAGTATCCACACCGAATATAGAATAACAATACATTACATAATATCAATATTGTGTAGACACTGTGTTCTGGAGTATTAAATCGACCCTCGTCTCGTCGCAAGCGGTACAAAATAATTCATCTTTACGATATAATAAGTACAAAAGGACCACGGATATTTCAATTGAAATAACTAATGATATCTGAAGTTTGTTTTAGTTTAAGACCGATAGTTTCTTGCTTTTTAATTTCTATATAAAACCAGATCTTCAATTCGCGGTGAACTAAAAAGTGGATAATTTAAATAAGTAATTTATTTTAAAATATATTTTGTAATTCGTTAAAAACTACAACAACCTACTATTTTTTTAAAATACCATAATATAATAACGAATACATTTTAAATGTATGTTGATATTTGCCTATTTTTTTTTATTGGAGGAAGTAGTCAACGAGCATGTTGTCCACATGATAGTATAGTAAGTGGCCACTGCTGCCCAGGGTAGCTGTAATAAACCCCAGGTAAGATCAGAGTCTTGCCCGAGGCTATCCATGAAGGCGTTGCCACTTGCTACCCCTGATGACTATGTTGGAAAGCCTGGGATAAGTATATCTCTATAAGCTAATATGAACATTTTGGAGTGACTTTCGCAACGACAAGGGACTTAAAAAATAATAACATTATACAGAAACCGTCAGTAACAACTGGGTTCAGTTATATCAAACGAATCAAAATGTCAATAACGAGTTCGGAATAACAAGGAAGGAAAACAAGAGGAGGATACAAATAAAATTTAAATAAACCTGTTTTTCCGGACATGTTTTCCGAGGTTTAGCGTCAAGGGCCTTGAGAGTTTGTACCTGTAACAATAAGTACGACATTTTAAAGATAGCACAGTTTAAAAATAATTCGGTTAAACAAAATGTAACTTACTTAATTTTAAGTAAAATTTTCAAAAGACTATGAGTACATTATAAGAAATACTTAATTCGTAAAGCATACACGTTATACTTGCTTCAAAGTAGCAAGTTCTCTAATCGACTTTCAATGGAATACGCATGAAAGCAGTACACTGAATTCCTATCAGATATTTAGATTTAATATTATTTAAATGCAATCGTAACTTTTAGGCAAAAGAGGACAGGTCGTCTCCCAACCAGGTGGACCGATCACTTGATTATAACAGCAGATATCCGATAGATTTAGAAGGCACCGGTGGACGAGGAATCACTTACAGTAGGCCTAATTCCAGCAGTTTACCTCGAAATATTGATGGATGAACGGAAAAATGCAATCGAGTTGTCATCGTGTATCAATCGAGTACCCGTAGTAAGTGCTTATGATTGGCGGTTAGCAATTCTTTTGTAGATTTGCTGATTTAGCACGATACTCAAGGTTCACACATTCGCAGACACACGGCATATTGTGCTCTCAAAAAATGTAATATCCCCGAAGAAATGAGATTTATTGGGCAACGTTACGAGTTTATATTATTGGCTTGTTTATCTAGGTTGCCTACGTAATGGTAATCTTTGTCTATGTCACAATAATCTTTGGATGTGTGTTACATAACATTAATGTCCTTGTGGCATAAAATAACTTCTTTAAGTAAGTTAAATTTATTATAAATAAGAAATTGCGTAATAAATTTCTAATTTACAATAAATTTACTTATTTTAGTTAAAATGAAATATCATAAAACCTACATGCCCGGATATTCTTTATAGAGCTCTAAAATGTGTATGAACTTTCCTGAACCACATTCGGTAAACGTTCTAAATCTGAGAGTAAATCAGTGCCAGGTATCAGATGCTAGAATTAAT
Organism: Cecropterus toxeus; assembly: GCA_018249875.1. Lineage (NCBI taxonomy): Eukaryota > Metazoa > Arthropoda > Insecta > Lepidoptera > Hesperiidae > Cecropterus > Cecropterus toxeus. The sequence goes on along the minus strand of DWNE01008991.1, from coordinate 5,807 downwards.
TACATCTATACATTAAAACACACAAAAGAAAAGAGTAAGGAGATTTAAACATTTATTATATTTCATGCTGTGCCCGCGGTTTCATTAACTTTTAAATTAATGTGAAACATTAAATTATAATTACTTTTCATAGATGAATTTTAATGAAATTTAAGCTGACGATATGAATTATGATTATTTAAATCAAATTTATTCGTTTTACGTTCAAGCAATACCAAATACTTATTCGAAACTTTTATTTTAATTAAATACAATCAGTGTATATATTAATAATGTCTCAGCTTTGAAAATACTTCTATAATGAATTCAGATACATATTTGTAGACATTATTTTGTATTGAACTTAACTAAAATTAACTTCATGTATTTACCCTTACACTTACCAATATTTCATGCAACCTCCTCGCGATATGTTTTAAATCACATAGGCCACTATTCATTCCGCCTGAAATATAAGGGCAGGAACTCGTAAAAGAAATACGATCAATCACTAGATTTAAATCGTTGGTGGGCGATCATTTTTCCCATTTCCAGGCGAGATCTTAACGAACTTGCAAATGGATTTCAGCGGCAAGCTAATTGGAAACTGCACCGGCCGCTCGATATTATTTGTTTTCTTTGTGAAGCTCAATCGAAAATGGCTTCGTGGAAATTGAGCCAAGATTGAACACACTGTTTAGCTTTCTGATATGGAATAATGGAATCGTCTATCCAATCGGATGATATGCTTGAACGAATCATTTTTAGATTGTATGATCGCTTCTAGATTTTAGGCGAAGATTTGGACAATGGGCGAGATGAAAGTCTTAACTTAGAATCGAATAACGCTTTCTACAATCACAGTCACATGCTAAGGTTTTTTCCTGTGCCGTGTACAGTACAACCAACAACAACAACAATAAAACTCAAACCCAAAATATCTTAATTAATCAAACAGATACCCCTTCTGACCGGCCATTAAATCCGAAACCCACTGCGCATCAGACCGATTTGGTGACTCCGCTGTGCGGGTTATTGTTTTTATTTATATTAATCATGAATCACTTTGTTCGGAACTTGAAACAAAAATATATGCAAATCAATAAATGTGTATGTTCCACCAATGTGATAATGATACGAATAATGTATGTTCGGTATGTCATGCATGTCATCTTAAAAACTGCCAACACAAAATTGATTAATTTTGGAAATCAATTACATAAACAGCAGCTACTTAATATTACTTTCCATCTCAAAATTTACTTTTATTACTTACGAATAGCAACCTTTCTTTAGGGCAAGTTTTTTTTCACAAGCAAGAATTCAGCAGTAATTCTTTTCTACAATACAACAAACAAAATGTATTAAAAATTTCCAATCCGTGGCAATCTATAGTTGTCGCTAATTGAAATCTACGATCCGCAGCGGTGCGCACCGCGGCGGTGTAATTGTACTCCATTTGTTCACTGTACATTTTACATTACGAAAGTGAAATATAATAGTTAAAATGAATTAAAATAAAGTTTATTTGTAAGTAACTCAACAGCAAAAAAAAGCTATTGTACATGTTTCTTAATACATATCGAGGTATGTATATCGTATTTTTAACCGACTTCGAAAAGGAGGTGGTTCTATGTTCGACTGTATGTATTTTTTTATGTATGTTCACCGATTTCTCCACCATTTCTGGACCGATTTTCAATTTTTTTTATTTAATTATATATTCGTATAGATAGATAATAAATTGTAATTTACGACCATTGCTCTTAGGGCAAGTATACTTCGTTTTCTCAAAACAATGATTGTTAAGTTTTCACCCATACGTTGCAACGTAAATACGTTTACGTTTCCGTTTTCGGCTTTTCCTTGTAATGTCGTTGCAATGATAGGCGAAAACGTATACAATGATTGCTTTGAGAAAAAGTGATTAACTCGTATTAAAAGCACAGCACATTGCAGTTGTCTTATTGCAGGGATATCACGTGTTTGGACCCTGATCAATCAAATATCTAAATGATAAATTAACATTTCTACGCCGGGCCTGGCTGTACTCACGCGTAGGTCTAAGATATGTAAAATCCTTGCATAAAACATGAAATTGTACATCAAATATTTAAAACAAACAAAAATAAGCTTGAAGGACTGACAATAAGTAATAATAGACACCTGTTTTTTTTATTTTTACACGCGATAAACATAAAAATTTGCCAAGTCGGACTTGCGCATATATTTTCGATAAAAAAAAATAGTATCTCACTCTTACTTAAAATTCATGTTACAATTTTGAATGTCGAGCCGCCATGGTTCACATCTAGTGCATAATTAATGCATTTTTATGACAATCACTACAGAGTATCTACAACTTATATGGATTTGGATCCTAATCTATGAAATACCGATCAAATGAATAATATATTGCATCCGAAATGTGGATCCGATTTAATTTTATATACATTTTTTGACCCGCCTGAATGAAAATTTAATATTATAGGAGACTAAACTTTATGCTAAGTAAAACACGAGTAATTTATAAAAATCATTTATCCTACAATCAACTTTCTTGGAAATATCGTTTATGTAATACTTACCTATGAAATATCATCTATTAATATACGTACCTACAGGTAATTTCAGATAGCTATTTTATATACTATATGCCTTTTAGTTAATTATAGAGAAAATGCGTAACAATATTACATTCGGTGTAAGGTTAATCGATTTAAAATCGAGTGTTAAGGCTTCGTGACGATGAATTAGTGGCGATCAGATCGCGATCAGATCAGGTTGCAAAAAATTGGATAGGCCTTTTTAAATTTACTATTTTGGTGAAAAATCCGTAGCAAATGAAAATGTAGTTCGTCTGATGGTAAGTACAGCTACTAGATATAGATATGTATGCCCATGGATATCTATATAATTGAATTCCTTGAGAACTAAGTATGTTATTTTGTTTATGGGTTCATCACTCACAGCTTTCTTCACAGCTGTGCTTAAGATTTGTTATTTGGCAGTAACAGGTGTGTTGATGCTGCTTCCGTCCAACCAAAAAGAGAATGAAATTTCAATGTCATTTTATGTCATTTGAAAACTTTCAGGAACCTGTGACTTTTGAGAAGGAAAAGCTTTCCGTGGTGTCATATGATCGATGCCATCGCCAACTTACCTTGCATCAGTGGTGTTTGTATTGTATTATCCTGATTTAAACGAAATGGTCAGACAGATTTTCACCTGACTGTTGCGATAATTGAATACCGTTTATTACATTTAGACTTTTAAAATCAGATTCAAGTTGAAAATGAGCATACAGCCCACCTGATGGTAAGTGGTTACAGCCGCCCATGAAAATCTGTAAGCAACTTCTTATAGAACAGGGGTTCTATCTGAAGTCGAGCACAGATGTTTTGCTACTCCCGGGGACTAAGGTGGTTACCTCGTATATAAGTGAGCCGGACTGGACAAGCACACTGTCTATATTACTCATGCTTTCTGAAACTATACGTATCTAACAATTACATTTTGTTTTTTTTTTAAGTTCTTTTAAAAGGTCATCTAAAAAGGAGATTTACCACAATCTTCTTAGGTTCGAATAAATCGCTGCAGAAAAACGTTGCAAAAGGATTTAATCCCTTTGTTGCATCCAACCATATTCTTAAAAACATTTCTATCGATTAGAAACAATATTTGTACGGTGTAGGAGAAAGTTATTAAACAAACCATAGAGACTGCGTGCCCATTTGCCCCTTTATAAGAATAACACCGTTAAGAGATAGTCCAAGATATAAAGATTACTACGGCACAAGTCTGACATGACATATCTTTAGATAAGCCTTAACTGTAAGGAGCATCGTATTGAGCAATTCCTAAAATTCCGTGTAAAAGATCAATAAATAAATGCGTCGGCTCGTTAGAAATTGTTAATTTAATCAGTTCTTAAAATATCTACGAATTGCAAATTATCTGATGTGCAATTAGGATCAGGAATGTAGATGTGCCACTAATTAATCATTAGGGTCTGGTTTTAATGGGGTGTATAATGGTAAATTGAAATAGTATTCTTGCGTCATGAAGTGACACACGATAGAGGTGAACAATATGTATTTGGTTCAATCTTTTTTAATTAATTTCATTAAGTATTGTAAAGATTAATCTTTGTCATTATGTCCACATTTTGGATATGATTAAAATAAACCATATAAGCTTTTTATAATACATGGGTGTAGATGAAGTCTTATTTAATATTATCTAATAGGAATTATGGGAAAATCTCAAATATTTTCACATTAAACCTTTTATTAAAACTAAAATACAATTTAAAAAACAAACATAGCATGATGTTACATAGCCTAAAGTCTTCCTCAACAACTGATCTTCTGATACAATTACGGTATGTTTATATCTCGTCATTTTTTTTTTGTTTTTGGTCGCAAGTACGCTTAGTACCCACTCGTACAATAAATTGTCTCTACTAGCGAATAATGTACAAATCAAAGGTATTTCAATGTGTACGATTTTTTTCTAATTTACTGGGAGTACAACTTTAGTAAGAGTACATACTTTAACACATTCAGTGCCAGATAGTAAATATGTATTTATTCAGGAAATATTAATGCCAATGAATAATGATCCCTAAAAAATAACATTTCAGTTTAAAAAAAAAATTGGCACCTCAGAAGCAGTTAATAATAATAACTGGCAGTTAATGTGTTAATATGAATGTTGGCAACTACATATTATTATATCACATTTATTCATTTCATTCACCTCATTCGATTCGTCCATTTTGAATCATAATTATCACACATATTAAAAGATATAATTTAAAATCGTATGAGCTGAAAAGTGATCAGCTCTTTAGTGAAGATCTTTTCTTTCACTCACGAACTACACAACTCTACGTAGCACTTACCTTCCTTTCTTATAACTTTCTTAATAATATTATAAATACCATATAACAATAGTGAAGGCATGGTGTAAAGCAATATCTATGAGCTTTTATCAAGAAAGAATTACTATCTATTTTGCCCATGTACGAGTATATCGACGAACCAAGTTGTAAAGGACATTTGGATACGAGTGACTGCTTCAAACATCGGCTTCTCAATCCTGCATTAATTTGCCTAGATTTTGTGAGATACGGCCCAGTAATGTCCGGACTCTCACCCACTGGCCCTTCTCGGAAATGTTCGCAAGGAGCGAACCACTCGGCCGCTCCCTTCGCTTGTAGGGTTGACGAATAAGGAAACTAATGACGCAAATACGCAAACATCAAATCGTCTTCACTAATATTATAAAGAAGGACAATTTGATATTTTGTTTGTTTGAATTGAATAAGCTCCGAAACTACTAGGCCGATTTGAAAAATTCTTTTACCATTGGAATCCTACATTATCCCTGATAAACATAGGCTCTATTTAATAACAGGAAAAATGGAACCGTGTGAAAATTTCGATAATTTAACCCGATGTGTGACAAAAACTACCAAAAAACTCCTTGTATTGCTTACGCTGTGGAAATTATACACAATAGAGCAACCTAGTCAGTAGCCTATAAGGCTACTTTTCAATTAGATATTTGTCACTATTAAAGGCGGCTATTTTTATGTTCCATAGCGAAGCACGGGTCGTTCAGCTAGTCTTAATTAAATTAGGTGTTTTTTTTTATAAATATGATATAGCAAACGAGCAAACAGCTCACCTGATGGTAAGTGGTAACTGCTGCCTATAGACATTTGTAACCAACTTCATATAGAAAAGGGGTTCTATATGAAGTCTATCACAGATGCGTTGCTACTCCAGAGGACTGAGATGGTCGCCTCATATAAAAGTGAG
>DWNE01008990.1:0-11184 GCA_018249875.1 Cecropterus toxeus | reverse complement strand
ACACTGACGGTGAGACTGGTCCATAAGCTCAAAGTCGCTAAGCGAGCAATTGAGAGAGCTATGCTCGATGTGTCCTTCAGGGATAAAATCCGAAACGAACATATTCGTATGAGGACCAAAGTCAATGATGATAATGAAACAACGAACATTTTAGAGAAACGTAATAAACTCGTGCTAAAGTCATTGATTACAAATGGTTGGTTTAGTAAATGATTTCATTTTATGTGTGAAATAATTATTCTATGCATATAATAAAAATTAAAAATACCACGTATCTCTAAATCGCATACATGCAAAATAAATGGAGCCATATCTACTTGTAAGAGAAATTTGTATAAGTATTTTTTGTTTTTTTTTTTCTCTGTTTAATTTTTGTTTGAAATACATTTTCAAACAAAAATCAAACCAAAATAACTGTTTTTAATTTGCAGGATTGAAAATGTTTAAAGTACCTAATATTTGCCTTTATTTGATCAAACCCTATTTACTACTCTGTCAAAAGTTATTACCATTAAAAGATATTTTAAACGCGCATATTCTTAAAGTTAGTTTTTTAACGTGGGTGTAAACTCAAGGTACGAATAGTAATATTTATAATCAAATTAAAGAAGCCTACAAGTAAATATTTAATAAAACGTATGTTTTTATATACTTTACCAGCGCCATCTAGTCGCTCCTGAAAGCGATAGTTAAGCTTTCGCTACTGAACCGGCTAGTAGCGACATCTCTTGAGTTTCAGAAGTAAATTGAAGGCTTCGTATCCGACCGTTAGCCTTCATCCATACGAAAAGCTTCACCTGTTCGTTACTAGATGGCGTCATTTGTAGCTTTAAATTTATTTAAATAACATTGCTCTTATTTTATTACTACGATGATCATATTTTCTATAAGTTTTTATTTAATTAACCCATTAATAAATTACTTTATAATAATTAAATCTTAATCTTCGATGCATCCACTGTAGGTACTTAAGAAATTAATAAATAAAAAAATATTTATTTTATTACCTTAACCGTCTTATTAACTTCATTAATTTAATTAACGGTTTATTGTTATCCTGTGGATTGTTAATTTTTATATCTATTTAGGTCGTAATGATAACTTTTAAATGATTTTAAAGCCTTATAAAATGCTTCTTTTTCATTTTTTATTTATATATAGAGTGGTAATCTAATATAATTATGTCCTACATATAGTACCAAAATAAGGGGCATTTTGGTTTCATATATAGGCTGTTGTCTTTACAACGGGCCCAAAATAGTCATGGATTGTCATTGACGAAACCTCATAAAACAATAAAACAGTATATTAGCATACTTAAATCAGAATATATTTGAAAGAAATCATTACCCTGTAGGATTATATCTCACGGTTCTCAATATCGAAAATATTAGAGAACAGTGTACACTTGACGTGATTCAGTAAGAAATGGAGCTCAGTAAATATTGTCCAATAAATGGAGTAGACGCCGATAGCCGCCCGTTGTTTATTTGTTGTTCAACTCGTAATGAGGACTTGGAAATCGATGGGCGTGGGACAAGAAACAAGCTCCTTTCCTTTATATTTGCCGTCTAATTTTTTTTTACGCTTAAATAGATAATTTTTATCGAATTCGCTTAAATTTATATTATTATATGTATCAAGGGAGTGGTCTAGAGTAATTGAACTTCATTATGTCAGTCCCTTGTACGATATACGTGGCATTAGAAAATGTAATTAGTTTTAGGCGTTAGATATTAAGAAGAAAATAAGGGTTTCTTAGTTTTAAAATTTATATATTTTTTATAAGTTTATTATTTTAATATAATAGTAAGTAAATGTGTTTAAAGAATGATAAGTTAATATGGATAGACAAATGACATGTTTGACATTACGTTGATTTAGGTTTCAGGGTTTTAATAAAACATCAGTATTGAATTGTAAAGACCTTACAAAACAGTTACAATTAAAAAACACGACATTAAAACACATGTAACTTAATGCAGTTGGACAGGCCATTAAACTTGCAGGAGACTGATAGTGAAAAACTGATACTTAAAATTATAATATATACAAATACAAGGTAAAATATAAGAAATTGAGAAAATTATTAAATAAACCTTTGATATCAGAAAACGAAAAAAGGTAGAAGGTATACATTTTTAAGACCAATTTCTTTATTTTCGTCAAAACTTGGGCCAAGCGACACAGAAGCCCGGCGGATGCCGAGGCAATTGGAGTCACCTATAGCAACCCCCTGTATCTATGGAAACTCCCCACTCGAGATCTTTATGAAACGCACCGCCATATTTTATAATGAATATAAATTGAATACCTCTAACAAACTATTTTGTAACTACGGAGCCGTAATAATAAAGATGGTTATTTAATTAGGAACTTTTAGGTTGTTGTGATGGGTTTTGAACACCTTGATTGCTATTAAGTTTGAGGATATGGTAGTAATAGTAGGTATGTCGTTGCTTTGTACTTAGAACTTTAGTTCTACGTAAGCACAATCACACCTATTTTCACTCGACTGCGTCAGTAGTAGGGTACTGTTTTTCGAGCGTAAGTACGTATGTTTATACATATGTATATATGTACGTATTTATGTCTGTACGTATGTCCATTTCTTAGAGACGTGCTACAGCCCAAACGGTTTGATTGATTGTGACATTTGTCATAGTGACATAAGCTAAATAATTAAGAAAATGGCGCCTGGAAAAAGACTTTTTTAATATCACAACAATATAAGAATCAAATGAAAGCTAGTACCATTTCAATATATATTTACATTCTTGAACTTTTATGACACTATGCTGACACATAGTGTAATAAAACAAAATAACAGACTGTTTTAGCCGTCGGTTTTTTTCCTAATCATTTCTTCACAAAAGTTAATGTTATTTCATTTACGCTATCAACATCGTTATACCTATCGAATGGCGAGTACTTTTCCGTTTGAAATTAACAATCAAAGAAAGTGACTAACGACCTAAATGAAGCGTTCACTTTCCTTAAACATTTCGAAAGAGGCTTACAAGTACTTTGTAATGAATATCTCGTCTTTAAAACGTTTTGGTACACAGGGAGCGATGCTGCAGGTTCGTCAGTTAAGAGAATTTGTGAACATCCATTTAGCTAATCTTGTACGTTTAGCGTCGTGTCTGAGTGTTATGGATAAGCTATAGATAGAATCGGGATAATATACAGATAGATAGATAATAGATTGTTAAACTTAGGAAAAATGAGCTCAGGTCGTCCCACGACCAGGTGGACCGACAACCTGAAGAAGCTGTGATGTTATGTAGCGTAAAACCTTCCACGAAAAATTTACTATTCAACACAAAAATATTTTTTCAATTCGAACCAATAATTCTTGAGATTGGCGCTTTCAACCAAACAAACTGTACTACATTATAATATTAGTATAGATTTTATGTGTAAATTTCGCAACTTTATTAGTCTAAATTCATACATGCTTAGAAACATAACCTATTATAATCGTTTGATATTGTATTTTTTAACACATACCTATTAAGACTGTTGAAAAAAATATTAAAATAGTAGTAGGTATCTATATATGTGAAGTATCTTTTGAAATCAAAAAAGAATAAAAAATTATACGTACTCGCGATTTAGTAAATAACGGAAGAAGTTTGAATCATACATTTGATTTCATTTTATAATATTTACATTGACTATGGGGCACATATATCAAGGTAATAAAAATAAAACATTATTAATTCAGCTCATAAAAGCATCCCCAGGAATAGACGACGTACATAATGCGAATCCGGTACTCCTTACCGGTGGTTAAGATACACCGAATATTTGAACATAAAATTCAAATGGAGCCAATTTTACATGAATTACGTAGAAAGCACTCGCGTATGAAGTAAAGAATGATATTGTATGCATTTTGCATGAGCCGTATTATCGGATACGAAGAATTTGAATATTCCAACCGATGTGGTACCGTTGTTTGTGTGAAATTGTCGTTACGATCATTTGAAATAATGATAAAATATTAAAACGTTATGTCATTAATGTCATGATAAATTATTAAACAAAGGTTTATATTTACATAGTTCAATGACTATTACCCTTTCATATTGTATCGATGGATTGGTTTATCAACTAGTTAATATTTAGAAATTGTTGCTTTTTTGGTAAATGTTTCTTCACAAAGCAGTTTGATAACCGGAAAGTAAAGGGTTCCATCCAGCATGGCAAAACAATGAAGTAACATTTAAATGTGAGCTTAAACGTTTGTAGATTAGACAGGATATCCTAGCGCGACGCTATAATATGTGCACATCAAACAAAATAAATCAAGCAACAAAAGGTCACAAGCATTAATTCATGTAAATGCTTTCATTTAAACTCCAAAGAATTAAAATAATTGTAACCATTTTTTAACGTGTCGTGTGGCAACTCGTTAAGGGGCAATAAATCAAGCTGACGCGCATAACAATAATTTTTTAAAACGGTCATAACATGCAGCCCACAAAAGCGTTAACGTCTTGTGCACGCAAATGCAGCCTTGAATAAGAAAATACCCATTAGGATTGAATATTTTTATGCTTTGAGTCATGCCTTTCGGGTGTTGACTCATCGCTAGCGGGAAGCGAATAACGATAATATTAAACAATTAACAAGCGCTTTATGGGCAGTGAAACCCTTCTTCTGTGCCGTGGGGTATCAGTGTATCGGGCTTAAAAGTGCCACTTATAGACTAAGGAACAAAATCCAGAAGATGAACAGCAGCGTCTCCCTATGTAACATCAAAACATCGACCAAATTTAGGCATTTATGGCTTAATTCAGTCGATGTGTTTATGTATTAGAGTAGGCTTGTATTCAGTAGTTGACCTCAAAATCCTAATGATTGTATGGAGGACCGTTCTTGAATTGAGGTCATTCTTTTACCAGCAATATGTTACAAGGTAGTAGGGTTATTTTAAATAGTGGCAAAGAAACATTCGTAGTAGGTATTCCAAATTATTTTTAGGATGTATCAACAACAGTGAACAACCTCACTTATACTTTAGTATTATAATTATAAATAATTACAGATTGGATGTGGTTTCAATATGAAAAAAAAAAAATGTTACATCGTAACTTAAATATGGTTTTAGGTAAATTGATTGCTAATTTTCGCCACTCTGCTGCTGTGGAACAAGTACCTTAGATAGTCTAGTCTAGGGCATGACTGAGGTGAGTGCTCAAAATCTTGTTTTCTTTCGGTCTGGTGCGCCCTTGGACTGTAAATGTGATGTCTTGATTTCGCTTTCACCTTATTAAATTTGCAATTTTGAAAAAATGTGAAAAGCACTTTGCAAAAGTATATTAGGATATAAAACTTATCTAGAAATGAACTGAAATTTGGATTCTGTGTATTTGAACTACTGCTTATATTAATACATATTTTTTTTATTTAAACATGAAAGTGGTTAGCCCTATGACTTATATGTCCGAAACTTAAATGCCATTTGAAAATTTAATATACTCATGTTATTAGCACTTGATTTACGTTTTGCATTTGATTTACTTTTCAAGCTCAGCATTATTTCAATTAGTGAGCACTATAGTTTTATTAAAAAGATACATTTTCCTTGTGCAGGAAAACTACCGCACATATATTCTCCAAAACAATTAGATTTTGCAAAAAAATATATATATATTTCTTTGTGTCCTCACTACATTGAAACAAACGCATAGAACTCGAACAAAAACAGAAACAAATAGTACCACCCTATCGATACGGTAGGCGCAATATGTAAACCAATATGTCATCTACGAGGCCGTTCCGGCACACAAAGCATTCTTCGCTATTATTCGTTCGGTAATATTCAGTAAAATTATTCACTAAATTTTTGCTTTCATGTCCCGATCCGTATGAAATCCGGATGTTGTAACGAAGGCTTTTGTTCTTCGCGGGACTTTCTTCATCAACAAGGAGTAAGCTAGTTGAGAGACATACATTTTTGTCTGACTTCGTCAGAAAGAGAGAAATGTTTTTTGAGCATGTGTATGCTAAAATGGAGATACGTCTTCTTATATATCCGTTAAGCATGTAGAGCACGCCAAAGGGTGGCCTTAGACTGGTCGCAATTATAAGTTTACATTTAATATCAATTTCACGTTAAGAAAACATAAAATAATGAAATAATACACGACTCCTACTTATTAATTTAATATTTATTTAATTTATTATTCATTTAATTAATTTATATCTTAAAACTTGATAAAAAACTTAATGCTAGCTTTCTCTTTCAGTTAACCTTTATACAAGACAGGGTTTATTGTAGTATAATTGTAGTACTTAAATGCAATTCCTTCTTTCATTTCTAAACTTGTTAAAGTCGTAGTAGTCTTTCTGAGTACAGTCTGGAAATATCACCGCCACACCTTTTTCTGCCTAATATTGTTAGCGTTATGTGCTGTTATGTTCCGGTCTGAAGGTAAGGGAGACATAATTATAATCAGAGGCTTTCCAACTTATTCCTCAGTGGTAGCAACCGGTTGGCCACATCGCTCGAAGGACAGATAACCGATGGGGAAGAAAAGTCCTCGAGTGGCGTACAGGCTGCCCCCCCGACCAGGTGGACTGTTGACCTGAAGAAAGCAGCGGGGAACCGTTGGATTCAGAAGGCAGAGGTCCGGTTGGAGTGGCGCCGTTTAGGGGAGGTCTATGTCCAGCCGAAATGCTGATGGATGGTAGCAACTCCTCTGTGCCTAACCTTAGGTAGGTCTGGTCTTACCCGGGGTTGATTACAGATGTCCATTGGCTGCAGTAATCACTCCTATCCTTCCACAAACTAAAACAAAAACAAAAATACAGATTGAGAACCTCCTCCTTTTTGGAAGTCGGTTAAAATCTGCATCGTTCGTAGCTCGATATTACTCGCACTTGGTGAAACAAGTTGTTGTATGGATACAAAATATTCCCATACTTCCCGGTATTGGAATATTGCAATAATAAATGAAATATTTGCGATATTATTCAGTTTGTGTGCAAGAATCAGTGGATTTCGTTTTTTATTTAATCCAGCTTGAAAAGTTTTTACTGCGAATTCACTTTTTTTTTAAAGAGCACTCGGTACGTTTCCATTCCGAGTACTATTAGGAAAAATAATACGGATTATTATTGTTATCGTAATTAGTTGGTGATTTTTATTGTCTATTTACTGTTGTGGACGACGGTGACCCACATGGCTGAACGGGTCATTGTCTTTACCATACTGGTCTGTCACCTTATGAGGACAGGTTTGACCCCGACCGGATGATGAACTTAGATTTGTCTACTAGGTCTGGGTGCTCTTGTACGAATTCACGGCACCCACGATTCACATATTGTTAGGCTATGATTATGGAAAGCATTATCATTGTCATATTGTCGTCGTCGTGAACAGATTTCCTCACAAAATGAGAAGGAACATTCGGATCAGATGTGGGTTTGTAGAATTCATGTAAATACTACATGGACAATGTATTGCAGTAATTTTATAATTTTAATTCGGAGTCTCTCTGCTCTGTTGAAGTTTTGTTAAGTATCTTTATTGCCCTGCCGCCGGTTATGGGTTTCTTTTCAAAATGAGAAAGGTTAACAAAGAGTACAAATCCTAGCATTAACTTTACCGAAGTTTAGCTTCTATTTTTTTAAACGAGCATGGACCGCCCATGGATATCCGTCATAAATCCCGCATTAGATTATAGTTCCACCTGTGGTCAGCTACACATGCTTTCTTTTGAAGTCTAAGTAAAAATGCCCTGGATAAGTTTGTCTTTCTTACCATTACAATTCAACATGAAAGTATATTTTTATTTTTATAAAACTTTAATGAATTATGTTTTAAACTTCTATTTATAGAATTTATTAAATGTTCAATACAATAAAAACATAATTAAAAATTTGAAACGTTTAAGGGCTGCGAGCCATTTTTCCGCACATTTTGCTAATTATTTTTTCCCCCATTTCCGACGTAAGAATCGTACTTCAAAGTGTTCCAAACCGTACAAAATCTTCAAAGATCGCCACTGAAGCCGGAATACTATGTCGAACTTTCTCGAATATCTCATTACGTATAACCGACCCAAGTTAGATTGGTACTGTGATTACTAGCAGCAATAGGCAATTTCCTCGTCTTTGTACGCGGTTTCCTGTTCCTACACGGTTAGTCGAATAGATTTTAATGGGGTGTAGATTTTTCGTTTTCTCTCACTTAAAACGTTTTAGGGTTCCGTAGCCAAGGTTATAACTAAATTCATGCAAGGGTTTATTATGTCTTTTTCAGTTTGTTTGTCCGTCTGTACGTTCGTTCATATTAAGTCTATACACATACTTTACTATTTAATATTAAACAGATTTTAGAATAGTCTGTATAACCTTAATTTATATTGACGGAGTAAAATAATATAATACCATATAAATATGCATCTAGAGTATCTATTTCTTATTTGATTATTTATAATAAGTAAAAGTTATAATATTTTTTCTAGTTACTTGTAAGTAAAGTACATAAAAGTTTTTTTTTATAGTTCCTTAGATTTATAATTAATTCTTTCTTAGAATCACAAATTATTACCGCTCATATTCATAATAGCATCTCAGTACCAAAGTTCAGTAAGAATAACAACAAAAACAAAGCGAGAAAAATATTCAAAATGGCACAGGTTATTTTTGTGAGTATCGGCTCGTTTCTGTGTATTCATATTTCTTCAATATTTCACCCGAAATGACGAATATCAGAAAGGGCCGACACGTCCCATCCCGGACTTCATTTTACATACTATTGTGTGCTGTTATTAATTTACCAGCATATCATATTTCATGTTCAGGATCTACAAAGGCTTTGAAAGGTGGACACGTTGGGTTTTAGGTTATTGTTGCGAGACCCTAAAAAGGGTGTAATCTGACGTTGGTATATGCAAAAACAGTGTTCAACGCTACCCCAGCGTACCCGCGATCATTATTTATGTCAAGATGACACTCTATTACCCCTCTCTCCCCAACCAGTGGACCAAGATACGTTTGTTATATTTTTTCTTACCTAGCCGGATTTTAAAAGTAGTGGCAATTTGTTTTAAGGAAGTTAAGTTATGAGCGTCGAGGATGTGGATGTAACTCTCTTTTTTTTGATTTTCATTTCAAGCTTCGTAAGGTTCGTTACAGTTTAAAAATTATGTAGTATCAACTTTTTTACGTTAAGAGGTTTTGTAGTCAAATATTTTAAAAATACCTAATATTATCGCTTTGTCCATCAGTTTGTCTTCTATCAGGTATTTTGATTGAAGAGTATAGCCACCAAGTCAAACGATTTTAGATGTTGAATCCCCTTTTCTACTTAGTCGTTTGCGGAGCAAAAAATTCTGAAAAAAATATGCTAGTATAACTATTAACATTTGAAAATACTTGGATTTGAGGCGTATTTTTTTTAAATACAATGGGTGAAGTAAGTAATTTTAAAAGTTCATCCCAAAATAGAAGAAATAATTTTATCAAATACATTTAATTGATGTAAATATCATGTTTAATGTAATAAACATCGCGTACGACAGGACGTTGTATAATCACGTTAGACATTAGCTGAAAGGTCGGCCGTGACTAGCGATGTCTTAATTACGTGAAAGGGGACCTGTTGCTATCACGGCATCAGTAGCGGTGTTATCGAAGCTTTGTTTTTTTTAACCGATAAAATTATAGTTAAAATTAAAAACTATGATAAAAAATATAAAAGTGGCCAACAAGCATAAAGTTCATCTGATGATAAGCGGTGACTGCCACTTATGGTCACCTGTAAGCAACGTCATTTAGAACAGGAGCTTTACCTGAAGTCGATCAAAGATGCGTTGTTACTCGCTACGACGCTTTATACAATGAAATTATTGCGATTTTGTAATAACCAAAAGTATACATATTAACAAAATATTTTTCAATCAAAGTAGAAGAGCCATTCGACTTATGATGCTTACTTTACGATAGCATTTTTTTCTAAAGGATTTTATATTAACTTGTTACATTGATTTGTTGATATGATTAATTTCACTGAATTACTTTGTTAAAATTCCCCGAATGTTTTATATATGGCAATGTGCTACTTATATTAAGGGAAGTAAATTATTTAAAAAAGTATTATACAATTTTTTTCTATATGTTAAACGTTTTCTTCGTAATTCGGCCGTATGTAAAGTTCACGTTACTAAAAGTTACTTCTACTTATATGATATTTATTTATATTCTACAAAATAAATAAATATTCGAAAAATCATTTGTATCTTAACTAAAAGGTCTCAATCTCATGTTATTCATCAATGTGTTATCGTACGTCTGTTGTGACTACCTACGATTGAAATTAAGTCTATATATCCGCTTAAAACTCCATACTATTGTTTTATTACTTTCATATATGATTTTCTGTTGGTGGTTTTAGACTAAATAAATTTATTTCTTATCATTATCTATAACAAAAATTGTGCGTACAATAAAATTCCGTTCATGAAATGTAATGAAGCAGCAGCTTATTAACGTTCAAAATTGAATGCATCTTGCTTTTAAGGGACATTATATTGCTAACATGTTTATAAATTGATATGTTTCGTTATCGTAATTTATAAACAGGAGTATCCTGTCCTTATGCTACATTATCTTCAACAATTGAAACATAGACATAAACAATAGTAACATTATTAAAAAACTTAAAACAAAAAACCCGACAGCGTAATACGATTTTTTTTTGTTTTAAAAATGATATATCTAATTTAACGCTTTATATGCCGACAAAACTTGTCACTTTGCAAAGTGAGACGATTCTAATGATATGTCATACGTCACTATATGTCAAGCCGTTTGGGCTGTAGAGAGTGTCAAAGAAATGGACATACATGCAAACAAACATTCATACATAATATATGTCCATATATACATGTATACATACATACAAGTATACATACGCGCGAAAAACATAACCTCCTTCTGACGCAGTCGGGTAAAAATAGAGAAAACAAAACGAATTTTATAACATAATAATAAAGAGATTTTTATTTATATGATTCAATTACGACAAATCAGTCCTTTGATTTTACTTTAATAATGACGTTATATAGTTTGGGAAAGGGAGATCTCTCGCCAGGCTAGGTGATCATGCCTGGGGAGCGGCCGTGCTCCGACAGTCTCTGTTCGGAACTTGTATATATGCACAAT